>RJWJ010031423.1:0-19230 GCA_004363605.1 Indri indri
ACTGCACCAGGTCACACCTAAACCCAGCCTAGTCTCACCCCAAACCAGTGTGGCTATTGCCTGGCTACCTCTGATGTTTGTTCAAAGCCCTGGGGCCCTTTAGTCAAGAGGTATTGAAACCTACCAGGACTGGGTTCTTCCCTTCAGGGCACTGGATTCCATTCTGGCCCATGGTGGGTTCGGAAATGCCTTCCAGGAATTAAGTCCTGGAATCAGATGCCTCAGGAATTTGTTTGGTACTTTATTTTACAGTGGCTGACTCAGAACCCAGTTGCAAAACAAGAGTCCTTTGAACTCTTCCCTTTCCTTTCCCCAAGTGGAAGAAGACTCCTTGAGCTGCACTGCCTATAGTTGAGGTAGGCACTGGCTTGGCCACTGTAGCTGGTGTCTCACTGGGTCACGTGCACTCCAATTCAACTGGCTCTAAGCCAGTACAGCCACAGAACTTGCCCAAGGACTTCAGTTTTGGGGGCCTGACTGCTTTACAATTTATTCCAGGCTCCAGGCTACTTTATGTCAGCTGGTGGTGGGACTAGCTGGAACTCAGGTTTCTACCACTGGGGTGGAGTATTTCTCTCTGGCCAGGCTTATTGAAATGCTCTCTCCATGGGTGCCAGTAGAATTCTGCCCTGTGCTGTGTTCTTCTGTGACAGGGTGGCTCTGAGTTCCAATGCAAAGTCCCACAGTCATTTCACTCTCCCACACCTGGGCACACATTCACTCTCCACCAGGTGTTGGCAAAGTGCCTGGGAGGATGGGGGTGGTGGTGCCAGCAATGCAAGACTATCTTTTTTTCCCTCTTCAGTGCCTCTTTCCTGGATATAATGTTAAAACCAGACACTGTGATTACTATGATCACCCACCTGATTTTGGATTCTTCTGAAGGTGCTTTCTTGTGTGGATAGTTATTGAATTTGGTGTTCATATAGAGGGATGATGCCTGAAGCTTTCTTTTCATCCATCTTTCTCTTCCCAGCAAGGTTAAATCAATTTATAAGGGCAAGGTCCTAATCCAATAGGACTGTGGCCTTCTACGCAAAGGAAGGAAGAGAGCACTCCAGTGTGTGCACTCTCTCTCTCTCTCTCTCTCTCTCTCTCTCTTCGCACCATATGAGGACACAGTGAGAAGGTGGCAATCTGCAAGCCAGGAATAAGGCCCTCAACAGAAACCAAACTGCCTAAACTTTGATCCTGGACATTTCAGCCTCCAGACTGCAAGAAATAAATTTCTGTTTTTTAAACTACACAGAGTCTATGGCAATTTGTTGTGGCAACCCAAGCCAATTAATATACTTCCTTTCTCTGTCTATTTCTAGCTGTATATTCAGACCTTTTTGTAATTGTTCCCAAATATATAAGTGATCACTTTTATTTATTTTTAGAAATTTTGCTTTGCTTTGCTTTATTTCTTTCAAAAGTTCTCAAAGATCATCATGACTTTTACCTGAAACAGTAAGCACTCATATTTTTTATGTCATTTCTATGTCAAAAAAGAAATAGTCTTTCTTTCCTTGAGTGTCTGGTTCCAAATCCTATCAAGTAAGTGTACATTTAAACAGATGTTATTTTCCTCTATAAATCTAGCTAAGTTTCTTCAATGACATATTCCAGTGTAGTATAGAGCATTTTCTTATCTTCTGCCGGTGCGAATATGTACTAGAGCAACCCTTTTGGAAGGAAGTCTGACCTTTTGTTACAAAAGCCTTACAGTCACTTTTATATTTTGATGCTGTAACTGTACTTCTAGGAATCTTTCCTAAGTCAATGATCAGAGATGCCAAGAGAATTTTCTAGGCAAGAATGTTTGTTAAATCAAAAATAATAAACCAAACTGCATGTCCATCTGTATAGAAATGCCAACGGAGTTATGGCAATCCATATGTTGGAATACTGTGAAACCACTAATGGTTTTTAATGATCTGGGAAATTGTGATATAATAAAGCAAGAATGCACACTATAATTCCATAGTTACTATTCTACAAGTATGTGAGTATGTATGTGTATGTGTGTTTATAGGTAAAAGATAACAAAGAAATTTTAATAGCTGTGATTTTAACTTTTCTTTTAAGCTTTTACCACTTTTCCAACTAATTACAACAAAATAGTACTTATAAAGTTGGGAAAAAAAGCAATATTTTGTTTTAAAATAATTTTTGACAGAACACTTCACAGTACTTTTAATCTACTTGCTGTGCCTAACATTGCTTTCAGTTCTAACTTATCCTATGTATGACTTTGCTTATATCACTTCTGTTTCATGGGAAATAAAATAACTTCTTAGATACCAGACTATATTTCTCCTATTATCCAAATTTCAGATATAAGCAACATTCTCAGCAAAAATTTGATAATCTCAAAAATTATGATTTTTTTATGACAAATTTTAGAGAGGCATTTTATTTTAGTACCAAGCATTGTTCACATACCATACAGAGGGTATGAAAAGAGTGTTCCTGCTGTGTATGAGGTTGTTAGCCCAAAGAATTGTTTCTTAGGCTGACCCAAAGTTTCAAAAATAATGTGTTCTCTGGTCTACACCCCTCTGGAGCTCACCCAATGGCAAGCACCTGGAGGGTACTCAATAAATATTTCATTGAATGGCCTGTTTGAAAGCTCTTCAAGACCAGCCTTTAAAGTTACACTATGTAGTGAACATTCATGTGTATAGCCTTGACATCTTTATAGCCCCATTTTAGTTGCATTGAATTTATAGTAAGAGGAGTAGTATGAATTCTTCATAAGTATTTCAAAAGTAATTATGGAATATTGATTAGAGACTCTTTGCCTATGCAGGAACTATATTTGCATTTCCAATTGTTTAGTTGTGTGTTTATTCTCAAGAGCACAGCCAACATGTTCTGTATTTTGTAATAATAAGTAACTATTAAACTATATTTTTACAGTTTAGAAAATATATTTGCCATTTAAAGTGCCAATTGTGAAGATATAAATGAGAAATAATAAGTTTTACATTGTTAGATTATTATTTATCAATTTTCGAGAGTAACACAGCTGAGTTGGCTGATTCACTTAAGAATCATAGCAACCTTGTAAAAATTCTCCTCAATGAATTCAAAGAAATGTGAAATCCAATAATACTATGAAATTGTGTTTTTTTCCCTTTAAAAACTAGGCAGTCATTATAAATACATAATGTTTATAAGTGTAATTGATTTAGAGTTATTTTGCTTTTTTATGATAACTACTCTGCATGTTTTCTGGCTCATTGCAATTCTAAAACTCTGTCCCGACTAAATCATGTTTTAGTTCTTTCATTTAAACAATTTTTAAAGCAACAAATTTTAACATTTTCTTAAATACCAGGTTGTGGTACTGCCTTGATGAGTGATAATTCTTCCTGGGTATCAAACCCCATGTTTAGTTTCCAAGCCTCCCAGCAATAGCACTGAGTAATCGCGTCGTAGATTATTTCACATCTCTAGCTGAAGTGCATGCTGCGCTTTGCAAAAATCTCAGTAAGAAAATATGCATACTTATGCTTAAAGCACCACCTTCACTGTCGGCCTCAGGGTGAGAAGATAATAAAGTACAAGTCTAGTTATTATAGCTTTTATTTTATTGAAAATGTTCCTGATTGAGATATGTTTGTGAAAATATAAAATGTGAGACAAGTTGTTTCATCACAAGTCTTAACATTCAAACTTTTAAATTAAAAAAAAAAAAATGTGACTTCTGCCATGTGGCATTGCACCTTTGTTGTTAAAAAGTGGTAACAGATTGCAATAATTCAGTCAGACATATTTAGTCTGTCGTCTTAGTAGGTTGCTTCACAGGTGCATTAAGAAACCAACGGAGTTTCTTACATGCCTATTTAAGAATTATTCTGGGAAACAATATTTTATCTTAACAATCTTATATGCAATGGGAGCAACATTTTCCTAATCTCTAAATGCTAGTTTAAGATAAATATTCTTGTATTCTCTAGTCTGTTTTTAGACCCTGGCAACATTGTGATATCTCAACCTCAATAAAAATCAATCAGCTTTCCCAAATAAGGTTAATCTTAAAACACATGTATTTACTAATATGGATCTTTACTCATCTAGTAACATAGAATGGCTACACTTGAGATGCTTTTGAAAGAGTACATTTTTAAGTTTCTTGTCACCCTATTCCCATTTAAAATTTAATAGGGAGATGCCACATTATGACAGAGTTCCCAAAGGATGTGCAGCTCACTTATTCCTCAAGAAATGCTAACATGCAGAATGCTAAAATGTACTCATGGCCTCTGTTCTATTAATTCAATGCCATCAGCCTGTGGTTAGAGTTATTTAAAAATAAGAAACAGCCCTATGAAACTTGATTGCATTGGTTGTAACAATGTTGAGAAAAATTTTCATTTTATTACACAGGGGCCTCTTTATGAAAATCTTATGAAGAGGGCCAGGTGCGGTGGCTCATACCTGTAATCCTAGCACTCTGGGAGGCCATGGCAGCTGGATCATTTGAGCTCAGGAGTTCGAGACCAGCCTGAGCAAAAGTGAGAACCTGTCTCTACTAAAGAAAATAGAAAGAAATTAGCTGGACAACTAAAAATATATAGAAAAAGTTAGCCGGGCATGGTGGCGCATGCCTGTAGTCCCAGATACTCGGGAGGCTGAGGCAGAAGGATTGCTTGAGCCCAGGAGTTTGAGGTTGCTGTGAGTTAGGCTGATGCCATGGCACTCTAGCCTGGGCAACAGAGTGAGACTCTGTCTCAACAACAACAACAACAACAACAAAATCTTATGAAGAGGATTTCTTTTTTTCTCATTTTAGAGTTAGTTTTTCTGAGCAATTGCTTAGCTTTTATTTTATGAACCTGAATCTTGCAATGACCATCTCCCACGTTTTGTACTGACCATTAGAAAGCTTAGAACCAAGTGAATGGCCCAACCCTTCCAATTATATTGGCAATGTTCATATTCAATTTTATATTTTTAACCCTTATTTTTCCCTTTACTGTATATTTTCACCTTTTAAAAATATAAATTTATAGGTATTTTGGGGTACTTTCAATCATTTTTGGAATGAGGTGGTGTATACATAGAAAACCATTTAGGATGTTTTTTCTTGGCAATAAGGCCAATCCTTAATGCTATTTCTGGTGTCAGAGATTCTATTCTGTTGAGAAATTTTCCTCTTTTCCTTTTAAGAGATTCTGGTCTTTGCCTGATGTTTACAGTAGTCCTGATCATTCCTTTAGAGCACAGAGCACTCCAGGGAGTACAACTGCTATAAAGAATTCTGAGATAAACTTAATCATCTTAACCTGCTAAAGGCATCTCCCATTGTCTTCTTTCAGCCTATATTTAATAGATACAAGCCATGCATTTTATGAAGTAACCAAGAGGATTATTCATTCATTTTCCACCTTCTTAGGTCATTGATTCACAGCTTCTCTCAGTGTGCAATAACACACTGGTCTGAATTTATACAATTTTCAACTGCTTTCTCAAAAATATCATTTGATCTTTAGAGTCTACAGACAAAAAAAATCCTGAATACTTTTCTCTTGATCATTTTAAATTTAGCTACTAAGTTTAATTTTGTCTGTAAGTAGTCTGACCTTTTTCTTCATTTGAATCTTCATCTGATTCCAAGTCATCACATGCATTGGCATTTCTCCCATGTTCTCACTGGCATATTTTCTCACCTGCCACAGTCATGTTGCAGGGATATAACTAAATTTTGCTTTGGAGGTTCTTAAACTCTTTCAAGCCACATCAAGCCACAATCCAATCTCACTGTTGAAACTAATCTTTTTGTTTTTCTGTTGCTCTTTTCAAAGGCTTTTAGCAAATCATTTTTGTACTACAACCCTATCAATTCCTTCATGCGTTCTGCATGATTATGCTTGGAAAAATAATATTTGAGTCCAGAGACAAGTCTGAAACATAACAACCAAGTTTAATAAGAGATCGTTTCAGCTCCTGCGGGACAAGTAGAACTTCCCTTGTTCACAACAAAATGGTTTATTATTTCCTGCATGTGAATTCTATTAAAAAATTCGAGTAGTCCTTTACTGGATAAATGCTATACAGATGTAATACATCAGGAGGTTTTCTAAGTTATAACCTTCCTCACCCTTACTTGCTTGTTCGGTTTCTGTATAAAAATTATTTCATTGCAAACAACTAATTATAAGTAATTTATACGCATTAACTTAATTACAAAGGTGGAGCTCTGCTACTATTTTAGATATGAGAATAGTGAAAATTTTATAAAATTTTATACTATCTATAAGTAGCAGAACACATTAAAACTCTTAATCACTAGCAGAATAAAAGTTAGAGAAGATAAAGTCCAAAAGTCAAAATTTTATTATATCTTATTATTAAAGAATTTAAAAACATGTTGATATTAAAGACCTCAGGAGCTAGAAGGAAATAAAATTCCAGAGACACAGGCCATTTCATATTTTTTAAATCAAATATTATTTCCCTTTATGTCAATTTAATTTTAAGAAAAAGGGCATGAAAATAAGAGATTGTCTTCTTAAAAAAGATAAAGAAACTAATTGTCACATTGAATAAGAAAGTAAAAGTAAGAACGTAAACTTGCTGACTCTCACAATTTAATCTTTAATCTAAGCAAACAATGAATTTAACCTTTCTCCTAAATTCCCTTTTCTTTCATCTTTTCTTGTTTGCATATTTTAAGTAGAATCTTCTCTATTTTCTTATTCCCTGCCTCATTAAACCCACTTCCTGTCATGTTTTCCATGTGCTTGTGTACATTCCTATTTGATTTAAAATGTGATCTGCACCCACGCTCTCAATTCTTTTCCATTACTGTTCAATGAGGACTGAAAAATTGTTTAAGATTTGCTGAATAGATTTTATATTCTGGCACTGTGCTTAGCACTGCAGATACAAAAATGAATAATATATAAATACTTCCCTTAAATAGTTCAGAGCCAATAGAAGCCATAGGCATGTAAAGCAATAATTATTATATATAAAGATATGTGCAAAAATGAACAGGCTGAATTAACGTCACTTCCCATTTAGGGTATGCTACAGTGCAGAGCTGGGAAAAACCATTAGAAAGGGAGGGGAAAACTTCCACACCCCCAAAAAAATATTTATCAAAGTGGATTTTTGCTTAGCAAAGACAGGATGTAGGGAACTCCGTAAACAAAATAGCCTAGAATACGGATTGAAGACATGAAATATAATGGCATGCTCAGTGAAGTGCACAAAGTTAGCAGGGGTCTAGTGCAGAATTCTGGGGAACTGGTATGGTGGTATAAAAGCAGTGTCGGAAGAGAAATTCTTTTTGCATCAATTCTGTAGAAGATGCATAATCATTTACGAATTATAATCAGAGAGGGACATTATTAATTTTAATTTATCAACATCACTTTGGCGACAGTGTGAATGATGATCAAAAGGGGATGAGACTGGATAAAGAATGAGAAATCTGTTAGGGGAGATGAGTCTGGAAGGAAGATTTTGAGATCTGAGGTACAGCACTGGGAATGGAGGAGAATGAATGGTTGAGAGAAATATTTAGAATGAGCACTATACATATATATATGTCTCCACTGTTGTTTGCTTTGGGAAAGGTGATGGAAAAAATATAATTTAGAAATAAATCCCAGGTTTCTAGCTTGTGCGGGTGGTGATGCTAATAAACTAAGATGGGATTGTAGCTGAATATATTATTGCTCGTTAAAATCTGTTCTTTTCTCTGCATAAGTTTAAAATACCTGCTGTTAGATTCAACTATGGCCATGTGACTTCCTTTGGGTAAAGAACCATGACCAGGAGTCTTATGTTTCTCTAAGAGGAGAAAGCTTTAAGAGCAAGTATTTGATTCACGATGTTTTCTTTTCCCTCTATAAAGACCTGCAATGTTCCAAGTAGACATTATTTCATTAATCTGGATTCCAGAATTAAGAGGACATGGAACAAAGCCCTAGCTAACCAAGGATCTTCCTTTAAAGCAGTGAGATACCAGAGTCATTTGTTAACTGTGCTATAACTTAATCTATTCTGTATGATAAAGAAGAATATGCCATTTAAAAAACAAACTTTGGAGAGATGATTAATTCTGTTTTGGGCAGGTTGAGACTAGGCCTCGAGGAGGCCCTTCTATTTATGGTATTAGAGAACTCACAAGACACATTTTCATTTCAATGTTCATTCTCTTAATCAATTATTCTTTTTTGGTGTTTTATTTATTGAAAGGTAGTAGTGCATAATGATTAAAAGTATGTTCTCTAAAGCCAAACTGCCTATGTTTGAATCCCAGCTCTTGAATCTCAATCTTTTTTATTTTTATTTATTTATTTTTGTTATAAGGAAATTTTTAATAGATTAGAAAAGGCATGAATTCAAATTTTCATTGACAGATTTTTAAGATATGCTATCTATAAACTTCAAAACTTCCCATCCTCCAGACTTCTAAAATGCCAAGCAAAAATATTTAATAAAAATAACTGATGTTTATCATACTAACATATAACTTTTAGTTAGTCCAGATTTATAACAGCAGAGTTATATTATGCATACCCTGTACATTTTATAATATATTGAGACCTTATATAATCAATGCATGCAGTACTACATTTGCTATTTTACATTAATATAGGTTTATAGTTGTTATAACTAGTTGATGACTTTTTTTGCTCAGCGTTAAAATTGTTTATCTTTAATGAAGAATGTAACCCTTAATTCTAACACTTTTAATATAATAGGATTCCAAGTTAGTATTCTCCATTCTAAAATATGATTCCAAGAAAGCATATTGATAAAGGGACATATAACAAGTTTATATATTACAGTCATAGACTAGCTAAAATATAGACTAGTGACGTCAATCTTTTTTATGCATCAGTTTCCTCGTCTGTAAAATGATCAATCTACCTTGTAGGGTTTTTGTGAGAAATAAAGTAAAATGTATATCTTCACTCAGAAGAGTGTCTGGCTTGTGGTAAGTGCTATGTGATGTTACTGCTACTATTTTTATATGCATAATTATATCCTTTCAAAAAGCAGGTGAAATATTCTAGTAAGTATGCTTGTAAGATATTTCATTTTTCATTGAGGCTGTAAGAAAAAAATAATGAAGATGAAGAATTTCCAAGTTTATCTTTTGAGGAAATCTGCTCTATTGAAAATAATTTTTATCATTTACTTTAAACTGAGATTATCTTCTTTAGGTATAAAAAAGTGTCTGAAAATTTGATATGCTAAGTGGTCCTTATACTATGTATACATGTAGTGTTTATGAGATGTGAAAGAATCATTTCAAGTCTAAACAATTCTTTGAAAATAAAGTTTGATCAAAGATACATGAAAACATCAAATGACTAATTAAAATAAGGAATAACCTACTGTAGCATGCTTTCAAAAATACTAAAAATTATTCTAAGTTATTCTTGGATTTTTTTCCTTCTATTGGAAGGCCAGATAGTTTAAATTTCTAGCATTGCCTGTTGACTGCCCACATCTCTCTGCAACACTACTTGTTCTTGGTAAGTCCTGTGCTCTGGTCTAGAGCAGGTTATCAAAGTCTGCTCTGCTAAGTTAGTTTGAAGAAAGTGACATTAATAGGCAGGTGATATTGTCAGCACCTGCCTACATATTACCCCAGGAAGGTGCTGTCTCTAACCACCTACCCGAATCCCACTGTCAATCATCAGGAAAGAATCTACATTTCATTATCCTTCACTACTCAAGAAGAGAAACGGTTCAATTAAGTGTTTATTAGGAGGCTACAATGGATAGGTATTCTGTCAAACTCGATAATGAACAATGTGTAAGATGTAACCGTTGCCCTTAAAAAATGTAGGCTCTTTGTTCCACCTATTCTATCCTTCCAGTTCCATGTGTGATTTAAGAAGACCCTGTGAGGGTTCTCAGAGGCCATGCACAATGAGGATAAGGTGCTTCATCCAAACGAATGATCTGAGCATGAAGTTTAAAATAAAAGCGTAAGAAATGACTAATCGATCACCCTTTCTAACCAAGAAAGAAAAATCCTTTTGTGCAATTTGAAGAAATTTTAACTGGATAAAGAAAGATAATTTTTAATTATTTGAAAGTATAATGGGGCATACAAATCCCTCATTTTCTCTTTCTTTTTCTTTTTAAACCATGCTTAACATCTGTTTTTATTTTAATTTATGTCATTGAAGGGATCTGATTAGCCTACCTTGTTATACATGACCACACTGATTATAATCATTTTTGGAAAATATTTCTGAATGTCAAATGTCAGAAACTGTTAAATTTTTCTAAGATAACACTTGTTTTTGTTTGGTATGACACTACATTTTAAAATGGAATTGTTAGGCTACAAGAAAATATTTTTGGTTTTTTAAAATAAATACTAGGAAAACCCCCAAAGTATTGCAATTCTGTCATCGGAGAAAAGGGAACTGCACAAAGGTATTAAACTGCAGGCAATCAGGAATAGCAATAACATACAAACTAGAATACGCTGAGACCAGAAAGGTCTCAGTAGTCAAGCAGGCTTCTTGTCCGCTAGCATGTGTTATTTTGGGAATTAGAAAGAATGCCCTTCTAAAGAGCAAAATAAATGTTCAGAAAAATCAAACATTTTCATCAAGGAACTGAATCTAATCTCTTAAATGATGGAGAAGCACAGGCAGGGAGCCCTTCCCTTGCGAGGTAGCAATGACACTAGAGGCCAAAGGGGGCAGACTGAACCAGAAACTCTGCAGGCCCATATGCCAGGAGGTGAGTCAGAAAAGGTGTTGTGTACCATAGGGAATAGAGAAAACAATTCAAGCTGATGTGCAGGAATAAGGTCTTGAGTATAAAAACATAAGAAGGGGAAACAAAAAAGCATGTTTAATCAGACGGGGGCGGGCAAAAAGGGTGAGCCGACACTACTCTTCTGGTTGATCCTAATTGTGCAGAGAAGCATTAGCTAGCAGTTGTTGCTTTTGTGAGCCCTAGGGGCATGAGCATTGGGTGGAGTGGCCCTGCTAAAGGGGCCAGGAAGAGAGCAAACACTTCTATAGCCTCAAGATCATCTTTTCCAGGGTTTGGTAGGATAGAATTTCCTCGGATTTACAAAGTTAAGAGCACACTTTTTTTTTTTTTTTTTTTTCCGAGCTCACATGCTTTCTATTGCTCTTAGTTTTTCCTTTACCATAGCATGGCTTTTATTTCACATATTCAACTCAGACAGTTTAGAATAAAATCGCTTAAAATCTAAGTGGCTTAAAAAAAAAGTGTATTTCTTGCTTATAGTTTGTGGTAGGGGATGAGCAGGGAATGAAGATGGCTCTGCTTCATGGCATCACTCAGGGACCCAATATGGATGAAGCTCCACCACCCTGTAGCTATATTCTCTGAAACACTAGGCCTCCAATTTGCCTGTGGTAGAAAAAGCCAGTGAAGGATTCCATAAACGTATTTTACTCCTCAGTCCAGAATTGATACATATCACTTCGGCTCACATTTTAGGAGCCATTTCTAGTCACATGGCTCCATTCAATTTCCAAAGGCCTAGGGAATGTCCGGAACAAGTGAAATATTTGGGGAGTATCACTGTGTCTGCCTCAGAAAGAGGTCTCGGTGTTGTTGGGTAGATAATATAACGAAGTCCTGTGTGATAGGGTGAATCTGTTTGTCAAGATGCTTTTCCACTTTTATGTTATCCCACACTGAAGCACCAAATGTATAATCGAGTTGCAAATGCTTTTCTTCAGATCCACGGACCGCTGGCTATCACTTGCATTGCTAACAGCCAGGTAAAAAAGTCAAGAAATATTTTTGAATCTGTATTCATTTTACAGGCAAATATTCCACCTATCACAATGTGCCACTTTTGGAAAACAGAATAGTTTCTGTCTGTTCTATTGCTGTGCAATATGGAGATTTGTCCCACCTTCACATTTTAGAGTAGGCATTTGGGTTATGGGCTTCAGGTTGCAAAAGAGAAGTACAAAAATCACAAAAAGGCATCAGAGAAAATAATCTGAATGGGAAATGGCATCTGCCTAAAAACTGGACAATGGATAATTGAGGCCATTTAAAGTAAGTAAAGCCATCAGCCCAGTGACAACCTGATCCAAACAGTGGTGACTGGGGGCACGGAGAAAGAGTCATACTTGATTCTAAAAGAGCCACCAGGGCTATGCTCATACGAAATATCTTAAAAGGGGTATGAATAGGGACATGAAATTTGTAATCACTGCTATATAATCCCTGCCCTCAAGACATCTTCATTTCTCTGTAGCAGGTATGCAAACAAGAAATTGCAGTATGTTGCCATAGACACTATGGTGGATCTATTACACATTCCTGTTTTGCACAGCTGAAAATCCTCTACTGTGTAGGGGAGTCACAGAAAACTGTTCTTTATGGCTTGACCTCTTAAGACTCATTGATGAAGTTAATAGACACACCATTATGTTAGAATTCTGTATGTTTGTTTGTGTGTGGGATTTGTGTGTGTGTGTATGTGATCTGAGTGACTTCAATAACTTTAGGGAAATGTAGAATATAGTTAAAAAGCTTTCATCAAGAAGACATTAAAATTAGATGAATTCTATTTGGATTCTGAATTTGCCACTTAAATATTGCCCTTAATTTCTGATGTGACTTTGAGTCAATTATCTAACCTTTCTGGTCCTATTACCTTGTTAAAAAAAATCAAGAGTTTAGATTATACAATAGTCACACTTCTTTAGCTTAACAGTTAGTAGTTTTCAGAATAGGATGAAGGTAAGGGATGCTAGTGTAATACTGGACTCCAAAAGTCTTTCAGAGAATGTCTTGACCTTACTGGCCTTGAACCCAACTCTGCCCTCCCAACACATACACAGCCATGCCGTCATTCATAAAGCACATTCCCATCTGTGATAGGCTAAAAAATCTCCCCCAGCCCCGAATATTCATCTCAAATTTCTTACACCTGTGAATAGCACCTTATTTGGGAAAAGGGCAATTATGTTAAAATCATTCTGGATTACACAGGGACATACTAACTCCAATGACAAATGTCCTTTTAAGAGGCATACTGAGGAGAACAACACTCAGAGGAGAAAACACTGTGACGACAGAAGCAGAGACTGGAGTAGTAGCCGTAAGCCAAGGAAGCCAAGAAATACCAACAACCACCAGAAGCTGGAAGAGGCAAGGAAGGATTCTTCCCTGGAGCTTCCAGAGGGAACATGGACATTCTCTGCTGGCACCTTGATTTCAATTTCTGGCCTCCAGATCTGGGAGACAATCAATTTCTGATGTTTTAGGCTACCAAGTTTGTAGTCATTTGTTACAAAAGCCACAGGATATATACAGAATATCTCCATGGCTTTGCTCAGATAATTCCTTCTACCTTTCTTCCATTAGTACAGATTAGAATCATACTTATCCCCAGAGCCCTGTTTTAGTACCACTTCCTTGGTTAAAGACTTTTGGTTCTCCTCACCTCCTGTGATAAGGATTAATCTCACCTTTCTTTTTCTCTCATGGCATTTTATTTATATGTCTGTTAAAACACTTCTAATATTTCACTATTTACCTTTCTGTCCTGCCTGAAGGCCTAAACTGTATTTCTAGAGTATTCAGCATTTCCTAAGTATTTCCTATGTAACTATGGGACTGTGACCTATTAATCCTGGAATAGGGTCATCCATTGGGGAATTACATATGGAGTCAGTGTCCAACCTCCAGAATATTTGGGTACTTGTTTGGAAGTGACTTTACAGATTCAACATCTTAAAACTAAGTGGGTGGGTAGCTAGGTGGAAACAGTGTTATAGGAATAAAGGGATTAAAAAGCAACTTTACATACTAAGGTTACATTAATATCTCATTAATTAACTACATGTCTCTAAAACCACAATGGTCATATTATTTTTATTTATTTACATCATATCTGATTCATAAAAAGGAGGAGGGTGAGGAGATATGAGGCATTAAGGGATATGTTTTCTGTAGCAGAATGTGAGACACCAGAATGAATCATTCAGTGGCACATCCCCTCCCACCCTCCAGTTAGTTCAGAGGCAATTGTCTAACATGCTGAGTATGTGGGACGTTATGTGGGCTGATTTTAGATCCAAGAATCCATGTTTCCTAATGCTACAGTAAAACAAAGACAGCTCTCTTTTTACAGATAAGGAAATTAAGCTGCAAACAACCACATGCTTGCTGAGAGCAAGTCACTTTGCCTCTCTGAAACTGGATTTTATCATTTGTAAAATGAGGGGTTAATGTACTTGCTTGGAAAGTCTGCCCAGCCTAAGTTCTCTTTTTAAAAAATATCTCCCATTGCCATGTCATGCTTATACTAGGAGACTCCGTCTCCTTGACCACCTCTGAGTAAACCAGGAGCAGGGTATTATTAGACCACTCAAATTTTAATTGTTATCATGGAGAAATTCCTCATTGTATAATTATGCTTAGCAGAGTTGCCCATGCCTAGAAGTATACCCATGTTTCACAGTATGTCATTTATTGCATACTTGAGCTTAAGTATCTCCTTTTAAAATCTCATTTAAAAATGGTGCCTAATTATCTATTTCCAAGGAGGAAAATGATATTTATAGCTTCAGCTTTAGGAATTGTATTTTAAAAAAAATAAGATCAAAGTACTTTGGAAGGAAGAAAGCCTCTTTCCTTTAAAGGAAAAAAAGAAACAAAAAACACTTGAAATAAACATTAAAAATATATTTAATTCCCAAAGGAAACTTTTGAGAAAAACATAAGCAAATGAAGAAGCGTGTTTTAAAGAGAAACTCTTTCAATCTAGTGCTCTAGTTTCTTTCTGAAGGCTGTAACATGCATTTTTTAAAAGGATAATGGTCATAAAAGAAGAGCAGGTACAAGGGGCAGGAAAGGATGCATGGATTGGCTGATGTTATTCACAGAGAGCAGACTTTGTTAAAGATGTACACAAAGTGCTGACCTGGGATGGATGCCATCAGGGACTGGAATTAGGGTTCCCCAGGAAAATATCCATTACTCCAAACCCTGAAAAACAGGAATAAGAGCTTTGAACTAATAATAATGCAGGGTTCTCTGAGACATGCCATCATGAAGAAACAATAAACTTGGGTCACTTCCTAAGTTACGTAATTGTTTTGCAAAATGTTAGGAACTCTGTGCAAAGACCTGTGCCTAGTTCTTCAGGAGTTAGAAAGATGAGTTGTGTTGGATTGAACAAAGGTGGGAAAGGAAGAAAGAGGGAAGAAAAATAGAGAGGGAGAGAAGTAGATGGAGATAAAAGTGAGGTATGTCGTATGAGTTTGGAGCTAGTATAGACCAGAAGCTTGAGGTTCCAAATGAAGAGAGTGATATTATAGGTAATGTCCCTAAATTATGTCTCTAGGAACCTCATTATCAGCTCCATTTTGGAATCAAGATGAGGGAGAATATTTGAAAAAGTTATTCAAATATATAACAGGGATGCCCCTCCTCAGAGGGTATCATCAAAATGGATTCAACTCCCTGGCACTTGTTCAACAAACTGAAGTCAAAGAATGCTCAGAGGGGTGGAAGGCTAATATTCTGAAAGTGCATACTCTCTGCCAGATACCCTTAATCTGTTATCTCATTTAACCTTCAAAACAACCCTATGGAATATATATATTATCTCCATCTTTAAAGTGAGAAATCTGAGACACAGAGGATTAAATATTAATAACTTAACTGAAATCCCACTGTTGATAACTAGTAGCACCAAGATTCCATATTCTTTCTATGTCTATCTTGAAAATTCCCAAAGAGAAATGCAGTATCAAACTTTACTGTTGTTGTTGGTCTTAAACAAGGTTTATGGTTAACGCGTCCAAGGTAAATCTAGTTTCACCATCATTGTGTAGTGTCCCCTTTGAAGCTGCCTCTGTCAGGGGCAACCTAGTGCCTCAAATCTGTGAGGACATTCTCCTTTAATCAGTGTCCCTAAATGTCTGCACTTCATTCATTTAACAAATATTTACTGAGCTTTTTCTGTTTGCTAGGTAAATATTCAGATGCTTTAGGCATAGACATCTGTGAATAAAACTAACAAAAATCCCTGCCCTCAAGGAGCTTACATTCTATTTGTAGAGAGATGGGAAATAAATACAAAACACAATAAGGAAGCAAAATACATGGCGTGTTAAAAATAAACAAATGCCATGGAAAAAATGACCAAAGAAATCAGAGCAGGATAGGACGGATCTGGACAGCCAGGAGTGAGGATAGAGAAACCTACCCTGATCACCCTATGTGGTCACTGAGAGGATAAAATTTGAGCAAAAACCTGAAGCAAGTCGGGAATTCGATGAAGCTGAAGGCAAAGTTAAAGAGGCCATTAGAACAAATGCTCTGAAGCAAAAGAGTCTGGGTTCTTTGAATGCTAAGGAAGCCAGTATGGCTGGTACAGAGCAAATGAAGGGGAGAATAGGAAAAGATAAGGTCAAATTGAATGGAGGAGGAACAGATCATGAAAGACCTTCCAGGTCATTGCCTAGAAACTTTTATTCTGAGTTAAATGGGAAGATAATGCAGAATTTGAGAAAATATATGATATGGCTTATATTTTTATAAGATTATTCTGTCTATTATGTCAACAAAATATGTAGGAGGGAGTGGGATAGGGTTGAAGTAGGAAGACCTGTTAGTTGACTCTTGCGCTAAAAGTGAGAGATGTTAAGTGGCTCAGACCCGGGTAGGAGCAGCGGAAAGAGTGAAAAATGCTTAGATTCTTGATATTTCATAGAAGTAGAGTCAACAAGATTTTGGGATGAATTTTATATGTATACAGATTGGAGAGAAAGTGAAAATCTAAGAATGACTCCAGGGTTTATTGTTTTTTCTTTTGGCTGAAACTGGAAAAATGAAATTTTCATTCAATAGAAGGAAAAGTTGCAGAAACATAACTGGGAGGAAAGGCCAAAGGTTGTTTATTTGACAGGTTGAGTTGGAGATATTTATTTGACATCTGTATAAGTTGTTGATTGCTACATAACAAATTACCACAAATGTAGCAGTTTGTTTTATTTTATCTTTTTAATTTTAATTTTTTTTAATTTCAGCATATTAGGGGGGTACAAATGTTTAGATTATGTGTATTACCTTTGCCCCACTCAAGTCAGAGCTTAAAGCGTGTCCATCCCCCAGACAGTTCACACTACACCCATTAGGTGTCAATATACCCATCTCCTACTCCTCCCTCCAACCTGCCGGACACCTGCTCAATGTTACTATTATATGTGCCCTTAAATGTTGGTCAGTTAAATCAGTTAACACCAATTTGATGGTGAGTACATGTGGTGCTTGTTTTTCCATTCCTGGGATACTTCACTTAGTAGAATGGGCTCCAGCTCTACCCAGGATAACACAAGAGGTGCTAGTTCACCACTGTTTTTTGTAGTTGAGTATATCTCCATGGTATACATATATCACATTTTATTAATCCACTCATGTATTGATGGGTGCTTGGGTTGATTCCATATCTTTGCCATTGTGAATTGTGCTGTTATAAACATTCTAGTGCAGATGTCTTTTTTATAGAATGTTTTTTGCTCCTTTGGGTAGATGCCCAGCAATGGGATTGCTGCATCAAATGGTTATTCTACTTGTAGCTCTTGGAGGTATCTCCATATTGCTTTCCACAGAGGTTGTCACTAGTTTGCAGTCCCACTGGCAGTATATGAGTGTTCCTGTCTCTCCGCATCCAAGCCAATATTTATTGTTTTGAGACTTTTTGATAAAAGCCATTCTCACTGGAGATACGTGATATCTTATTGTGGTTTTGATTTGCATTTCCCTGATGGTTAGCAGTTTAAAATAACTCCCAATTCTTAGCTAACAGCTCTCTAGGTTAGAAGTCCGGGTGGGCTTGGCTAGGTTTTCAGCTTAGGGCTTTTACAATGCCAAAAATCAAGGCCTTACCTGAAGGCCTTATCCATAGGTTCTGGCTAAGAATTAATTTCCAGGTTTATTCATGTTGTTGGCAAAATTCAGTTCCATGTGTTTGTAGGCTGAGGGTTCTTTCCGGTTTATCAGAGGAGTCACTTTCTGGTCATTTTTCACATTCCTTCTATCTTCAAAAACTAATGTTCCACCAAATCCTTCTCTTGCTTCAAATCTCTTTGACTTCCCTGTCTTTGTCTCTTGCTGCCAGTCTGAGAAAGCTCTCTGCTTATAAAGATCTACAGTGATTAGATTAGTCTCACTCAGATCACTCAGATAATCTTCCTTTGTAATAAAAGACAATGTAATCACAGAAGTAACATTGAGGGTGGTAGAGGCTGGAAAAGTGAATGAAGATTCATGGGAGCCATCTCAGTGTTCTTTCTCATTGCCATTACATGCAAGCGTAGATGTTGAACAAGTAATTGGACATATGAAGTCTTGTGTCAGCTTTATTTGGGAGTCTGCATCTCAAGTCTTAATGTCTGTCTTTGCCACATCCACCTTAAGCAGTTGGGAGTGAGTTGCTAAATGACACTCGGCCAAAAACACAGATGGAGCTATTGACACAAGGTCAGATGTTTGCATTCTGCAAATTACCTAAAAGAAACATTTCAGTGATTCACACCATCAGGTGGACTCAATTGGAATATCACATTCCCAGTGATAAGGACTGTTCTTCCTACAATGTTTGGTTGCCATTATTTATAAGAAATCTACTTTGCCCTCAATGGCAGGCTGTGGCTGCTCCTGAAATAGTTCATTTTTTCAGCCCTAAATGGTACCCACTATTCTCACCAACTTTAAATAGGTCTGTGTCAAAGAAAAATTACATTCAATATTTTTCATTCTAAGAAAATAGTTATCAGATCTAGTGCTGAAATTCAGCATCCACAGAACCACAAACCAGGCTGCTCAGTGAGAGATATATTGAGCATGTCTTCTGGATGGAATAGTAAGCAGATAGGAAGAAAGCACTAGGACTTATATCACTCATCATCTAGTGAATTAATTAACCTGAGGCTTGACTAATGGGAAGCTATTTGGCTGTTAAGGGTGATTAATTAACAAATTCTCCTACTTAGAAATTAGTGATTATATATGCACGCATGCATATATATATAAATATATCAATGTGTGTGTATAAATTGTACTATTAGGCATAATTATTTAAAATATTATTTTCAAATTGTTTTAAAGTAGCTTAACTGATTTAAATTAAAAGCAAAGAAATTGCCTCTTCCTGGAAGTTTCAGAGGCTAATGAATAGTCCCCATGGTCATGTTAAATTGACATTCAGAAGAAAAGGAAATGAAGCCAGGTGACTCTTTTCTT
>RJWJ010031424.1:0-19218 GCA_004363605.1 Indri indri
ACAAAACTTTAAGGACAGCTGTAGCAGATGCCTAGCTCACCAAGATAGTATTGGTGTAATGACATGACACTGTGTCCAAATTGGATTCAGTCAAAAGATTGCACTTAAGGACCTAGATGGCCACACGTGGCCTTAAGGCTCAAGGTCCCCTTCCCCTGCCATTGTTACTTAAAAGATACACGTGATGAAACTAGACACACACCAAACTAAAGCTTCAGTTTTCCTTCTAATCCCCACCATACTCCAAAATTTATTATTATGTTTATTTAGAGACCACTTAAATTTTCAGAAACCTTTAACAGAATCAACCTCAAACCCTTCAATTAAACAGATAGCATATCAGTTATCATAATGTCTAACGGGAGCACACTTTGAGCTCTCATATTGAGATTACTAAGTCAGTCTTTCTTTGGGTAATCTTTGTCAAATTCCTCTACCTTTGGGACTTTCATACAAAAAAAAAGTTTGTTAACTACATTTATGATGTTTCTTTCATTTGTTTCCAAAATACCATATTGAGTCATATTATATGCAAGGATCCATCTTATAGTGGTCATAGTAAATTTCATGTGAAAGAAGCACCCAGACCCTGATGCTCAAAGGTAAATGTGCTCATGCAAAACCCAAATGTGTGCCCTGTTGGGTCGACTGTGTTCAGATGTGTCCAATTAAGTCAAAAAATTATCAGAAAAAAAAATGTAGGAGAAAATCAAATGTGTGACATGGACTGAATTATATTCCCCCACAGTGCATATCTTAAAGCCCCAACCCCCAATGTGACTGTATTTGCAGGTAGGACATTTAGGAGGAAGTTAAGGTTAAATGAGATCATCAGGGTGGAGCCATTATAAGAAGAGGAGCAGACATCAGAGCTTTTCTGCTTTGTCCATGTGAGGTCACAGCAAGAAGGCAGCCATCTGCAACCCAAGAAAAGAGACCTTACCAGACACTGACCGTGCTGGTACCATGATCTTGGACTTCCAGTCTCCATAACCGTGTGAAAATAAATATATATTGTTTAAGCCCTCCAGTTCATGGTATTTTGTTATGACAGTCCAAGCAGACTAATACAGTGTTTGTTTACAGGCTGAGGGGAATCCTCCTCCAGAGTTGTGCAGAACTGAAAAGGATGCCTTAGGCTCCTTAGGTCCTGCAGGCTTTCAGACATACCTGGTAGCTAAGTAGACAAGAATGGGAAATCTCTTGTGTTTGCCAAAATCCTAAACTCAGTGGATTGAAGAACTCTTCCTTGTAACCATGACCTAAGTAAACTGTGAAACTATGAATGATATCAGCACTGGAACATTTCTGTAGAACCCAGCTACTTGGAGTAGTATAGACTATTATCCATGTCAATCTAAGCTGTAGAAACTAAATAAATGCAAAACAAAAACAAAAACAAAAAAAAAAACCAAAGTTAAATATAATGTACCCCCAAAATGTACCTAAGTTTTTCAGCCAAGAAATTTAACAAGGGATTTCTTCCTTTCCCAAGTTTGGACTGCATTAAGTATCTTGTGTAATTCATTATTTTATTGATTAATTCATAATTCCATCCAATAAATAATAACTTTATGAACCAGCAGTAATGCTAGGCACTTAGAGAACTAATAAGGCACTGCCTCCACTTTTAGGAACTCTCAGGAATTGGGGGAAAGAAGGGAGTTTTTCAAACAGAATGAAAATTGCTGAGGTAGAAATGATGTATCGAGTGCTTTGGGAGCACAAAGGAGACAGGACTGGCCCTGTTAGTGCAGGGAAGTTGGGCCAAGAGTGGTACCACCATGATCAATAGTTAATAGGCATGGAAGTGTCCATGAGTAATTCATTTAACTGTGTGGAATTCGAAAAGCAGAGACAGAGGCAATAGAGACTGGTGATTAATTGGACATATTAGTGGGCAAGTAGAGAAAATATGGTACAACTAGACTTCAAAACAAAAGTTAACTGTCACATCCTATTAGTTCTTACTTAAAACTCTGTTATGTGTAATGAAAAGGAACAAATTCAATAAAAATGGATTACTGGCTACTGTACTACATTTTAAATGTAATCAAAGGCATATATCAGTGAAAACAATATTAATGGGCATAAAGAGTCATTTGTTTCCTAAAATAGTAATTGAGAATCTAATGATGTTCTTATCACTTTGATGAGCTTCTAAAGTAAATCACCATAATTTCAGCAAGAACTTCGCTTACTAGATAGATAATTCTAATTTCAGTTTTCACCACAAAATCAGTAAGGGAATTGAAAAAACTAACTCTGAGAGGTTGAGAAGAAAAAGATATCCTCTTATATTTTTCTAACCAAGCCTAGCCAAGAATCTCCCTTTGATCCTCTGTGTGGTCATTAACAAAGTAACCCTCCATGTACTGCCAGAAAAAAATTCAATAAATAATAAGTAAATAAATTTCTCATTCTATTTTGCGGTGTACAAAATTAAGGTCTCTCTCTTCAAAAAGCCTCTCCCTTGAAACAGAAAAGACCCACACAAAAAGAAAAAAAAAATTGATTAATTCCTTAAGAGTAGTAAGTTATTAGCTAAAATCAGAACATCAAGTATTATTGAACTCATTATACATAATTACTCATCTGGAATTGCGAGGGACTCAAATTCCACACCACATGTACTCAGATCTCTCAAAGAGCTTACTGACTTACAAATTTGGCAAGGATAATAAATAGGAAATAAATTAAGAAGAAAAATATATGCATTCAACTCATAAAATCATAGAATTAATTCCAGAATTTTACAAATGATGAAAACAGAAGTCGAAAAGATTTAGTAGCTTACTTAAGGTAACACAGCTAGTTATTTTCAGAATTAGTACCCAGAAGCCAGTTTTCTAGGTACTTCATCTTTTTTGTTGTTTCCTTGTGCTTTATATCTTGAAAGGGCTAAATGAATGAGCTGTACAGATTATATGTATAGAATGAATATTATTTTATAAAAGGATTTTGACCAAACCACACTATATATTTTTCCAAACACATCTGAAGTGGTATTCATTTTTCCAAATTATTATATTTTTGCCATAAGCATTTAATATGTTTGGGAATAGGATAGTACCCTTTTTTCAAATAAAATTTTGTCAATGAATAGTATTAGATGTTTCTAAATGTTGAAATTGAGGCATAATCTATGTACCTACATAATCATGCATACTTAATTTTTCAATTTTTTAGTGAAGTTTAAAAATTTACATTTTATTTCCAAAGAATCAAGATAATGGACACGTTTAAACAATAGAGAATTCTAGAACAAGTCAGGCAGCGTTGTGAATCACAGTGGAGAAGACGGGGACAAAATTAAAGAAAGATAATTATTTGGTTAGTATATGGAAAAGAAATTCATCTTATCCATTAACTGAAACTAACTGTAATTGTGTTGTTCAAAAGGACTGGTCTATGTGATTAAGAATAAAGATGAGGTAAACCTCATCTTTAATGGAAACCTCTAACCTTTTGTTAAATATTCTTATACATTAACGAAACCTGAACAAATACAATGAGTAGTAGAGATAAAAATATATAGTATTTTGCATCAGCGATGGAAAGAAAATTCATACACACTTTACCATAAACAAAAAAAAATTTAAAGAAAAACATGTGGTCTACATGTCACCCACTGAATGTGTTAACTTGCTAATTACTTAATATTTGGAAAAGACTTTGAAGATGAGAAGTGCTGTATGTGTTAATATTGTCATTCGAGTAATATAGCCTCTATAAATTGGATGTATTTGCAAATAAAATACCATCACTTTGATCCTCTAAGGATAATTAGTGGTTTCTGCCATCTTCTAAAATTGTAAATGATAACTTTTCAAAGTTGATATTAGAATTCAAGCCTACTCATATACTAATACAAATGTAGATAGATAGATATAGGGGAAATTATTTTTTTATTTTATGTAAAGATAATGAAAAGGCAATGTGGTCAAATGTGGAGTTTTAACTTTATATATAGCATAAATGGAAAGTCAAATATTGGATGAAATCCAACAGCAAATTGGTAATGAAATATGACATGCTTGTGATGAATACAAGCTTGAGATGGCAAAGATAGGGACACTAATTTTATAAAATAAGTCTAACATCAAAGCAATTAAATAGATACTGATTGCTAACTAGGGTGCCATGATATTTATAGATATAAATTGGATGTGTTTGGGGGTAATATTTTAAAATAAAACCCATTTTCAAAAATTAGTCATTTGAAGTTATGTGCTATAGCTTGTAGAATTGAGCCACGGAAGTGGAATAATAACTATTCCAAAGAATCCACAGTCTAAAACTGAAGGTTCAGAAAATAGTTCCAAAAAGTCAAAAAAAAAAAGAGAGTTACAGAAGACAAAGACAGATGGAAAGTGGTAAGATATAGCTATAGATGTGAAAATTCAGAGTGTCAAATGCATCAGTCATTTGTTCGGCAACAGAAAACTTCCTAAGGGGCTTCCCTGCATGCTGAAGGGTTTGTGGCTTAATGTGAAAAAGCTCTGATGATTTACTTTGCACTAGGGTAGAAAAGACATTTTCTTTACACTTTTATTTTTGCCACATGCTCTATTTTTTATGGAGGAGATATTTTGCTGTAATTTTCTCTAGCTAATGTAGCTATTATTTTAAAATTATTCCCTAGAGATAATTAACTTCAGCAGGTTTAGATCCTATCATCTCACCTTATGGCTTTATACTCTTCTAATTACTTGAACAATGCTTTCTGTTGGAAAAGATGGTTTCATTCTGAATATCTGGGGTATTAACTTAAGTTCAACAAACATTTAGTTAAGGTTCTAATATGTATAAGACATTAAAATAAATTTAAAAATTAAAATAGAAAAAGTTTATGTTCATTTAAAAGATACTTGAAATCTTCTGATATTGATATTCTGCTGTAAATACAAAACATGAAATGAGTGTATTATTAGATAAGTCTCTAAAGGACAAAAGGGGTGGAAAGTAAGTGCAGTATGTAAATAATTCAGTGTTTCTCATTTTTCTTTAATTTATCTGAATAAGTTAGCTAATTACAGATGGAATTTGGCTGAGCATATGTGGCCTTTGAGTTTAATGTTAATTACCTTACTGTGGTTCCTGGCAATTAACTTTAAAGAATGGATCGAGTGAATTGTATCTAGAACCAAGCGTGAGTTATGTGATGTGAAAAATTAAAAGGTGATTTTTAGAACATTTTTATGATATATGGAGTCTTTTATTATTATTTTTATTTCAAAATATTACAGGGGTGCAAAAGTTTTGGTTACGTAAATTGCTTTTTTGTACCATTAGAGTCAAAGTTGTAAGTGTGCCCATTCCTCAGATAGTGTGCATTGTACCTGTTAGGTGTGAATTTACCCATCCCCTCCTCTCCCGTCCCACCTGCTTGATTTCCAGAGAATGTTATTTCCATATGTGCACTTAAGTGTTGATCGATTAGTTCCAATTTAGTAGTGAGTACATAGTTTCTCAGTTTATTTGGCAAAAGTATAATTACTATTTTTTTCTATATATAGGCTGCTGATTCTAAATTAAATATTGTGTAAATTATATCTTTGTCATTTAACAGTGACAGCTTCCTTGCTGTTAGGTGAAAGAAAAAACTAAGCTATTACATATAATTTGTATATATACATATATGATTAGCCTTACCCAGTTACCAAACAAAGATTAACCTTACCCAGTTGTTACTAAACTGTGAAGAGGATGGAAATAGCTTTCCACATAAAACATTTGCCCTGCAAACACAGGCTCTGAGAGAAAAAAAAAAAAATCAAAACAAAGGAAAAGGTTTGTTTGCATTTATTTACTTATAAAACTTTTGTGAGCACCTACCATTTGCAAGACAGTGTACTAATTCATATGTACAGTGAATACAAACATGCATACACACTTTCTGTTTTGAATTATATCATAATCTAATGATGTGAAAAAAGAAAACTACAATAAAACGTGTTAACCACGTTATAGAAGTAGAAACAGAGAGATTAGTAGGAATGCAAAATCAAGCAATGTTGACTCAGCCTAGGAAAATCAAAGCAAACTCTCTGTGAAAGGTGAGATGTATGGGTTTTAATTATTGTAGTCACCAAATCCATTGAAAATCTAATAGAATCAAGGGAGACCCACACCAGAAAAATGCAAATATAAACAAATGAAAAATTCTTCATATAATCTACATAATGCATTAGCACATATTGTATTCATCTACCAAGTTAAACTATTCATAAAACGCCTCACAATTTTTATGCAAAAGTTAATAGCCCAATTCTAAAAACAAGAAAAAAGATCAAAAATCAAACTTGTGCAAATTAAAAATAAATTAAACTTTAACTCT
This sequence comes from Indri indri, assembly GCA_004363605.1. NCBI lineage: Eukaryota > Metazoa > Chordata > Mammalia > Primates > Indriidae > Indri > Indri indri. The sequence continues at coordinate 6,341 of RJWJ010031424.1, forward strand.
GTTCAAAATTAATTTATGTGATAAAACAGCTGCTTGAATGTGGATTTGAATGTGTGCATTTTTTGTGAAACATTGTTTTGTACATATCATATTTGACATCAATTGAGGTTGTCCTCCTTTTGACTGGAAATGCACAAACCTTGGAAGTAATACCATAAGAAATCAGGACTCCTTTGTCAGTTCTGTCCACGAGGGGTGAGCTATTTCCTAGAACTCCAGAATTCTCCAAGATTCTTCATTTGAATTCATGTGAGCAAGTTATTGGAGTCAGATTTGGCCAGGACTGCTTTGATAATGTTTTCCATGTCCATATCAAAATTATTCAGTCAGTGCTCAATTTTAAAGTCATTTCATCAGAAGCAATGATCAAGAGCTGTGTTGGATTCTGAGGTCTAAAGGCATTTTCCTAGGAGGAATTTGGCAAGTCTTTGTTACCATCAACTTAACTCTGGAGAAGCACTTTCTATAGCATTTGAAAATTCACATAGTTGTCCATCTCCAAATGTCTCTCCCCAGTTAGCAACATGGACAAAATAATTCGTAGTTTATCATCACTGTCAAGAACAGTGTCACAGGCATCTATATAAAATACAGAAATGCCCTCCAAATTAAGTCCAGCCACCAAGAAGCTCTTCCAAATTGTTTTAAGGATGGGCTCTCTATCTCTTGAACATTTTACCAAAAGTTCAATCAAGGTCTGTGGAACTGGTGTTCTGAAAAGGTGGCAAACTTCTATATAGGACAGACAAACTTTATATTCTCTTTCCATTCTGCTGACATATTTCTTAAAAAGTCGGTGATTCAAGACCCTAGCTCTGCTGAAGTGGACAACTTTCAGGACAGTAGAGAAAAATTCTGTCAGGATTACTGGCAGTGTTTTTAATGTCAGTATATGCCAGCTTAGAAAGCAGTGAGTCATAGTCTTATGGGGAGCTCCTTTCTTCACCAAGGCTGCAAAGCTATGGGTGTTGGCCAAGCTCACAGGTGCTCCGTCTGTGCACCAACTTACCAAGCCTTTTCTTCCAAGCTGAGTTTTCCTTGGCAAAGAAACTTTTCACATTTTCAAGGATGTCAGTGGCCCTTGTAGTTTTCAAAGGGGACTAGGAAATATGAAATCTTCTTTCAACGTAGTGAAATAATACAGCATAATGGAATGCCAACGGTTTCGTAGATATAGTCACTGACAGCATTTTATTCTACTCCAAACCACAAGTGAGCTGGATTCATTGCAGGGTTCATAGCTTCCCCATGATCACACTAAAAAATGCGTTTCTTCTTTTGCTTGGTTATGTAATGCTTAAAACAAAGATTTTTATATTGGAAACTTCTAGATTCAGGTACAAATGCCTCCTTTTCAAACCAAGTTGTCTGCTCAACATTAATCTTGATTGTAATGGTTATTTTTTTTTCAGTGTTGATTTTTTTTTTATTTCAAAATATTAAGGGAGTACAAATGTTTTAGGTTATGTGGATCACTTTTTTAATGCTTGAGTCCTGGCTATAGGTGTGGGTGTAGAGCATATTTTCATCATGGACATGTGTAAGATGTTTCATCAAAATTTTGTCCTTTCACCATAATCTTGCTGTATGTTAAATACTGATTATGTATCTTTGAAATTTACTGGTCACTGGGTAGGCATTAGCCATTTAGAGAAGTACTGGATTTAAAATGAATGCATAAGGAATATCACATGCAAAGCCAAAAAGTAGAAAAGGCATGTGGGATTTTAAGGTTAGTGGAAAGTTTAGTAGGGTGGAAGCTTAGCTTACTGGGGAAATAGTGAATAATTCCAAAATATGAGACTCAAGAGTCAATGAACAAGCTTCTGAGGTCCATGAACCAAATACCAAAAAAAAATATATATATATATATATGTAAATAAAGTACATTTTTTCTATTTACTTCCTTTAATTAGGATAATTTTATGTCAAGTGAGGACAAGATGTGGTTTCCCTCTGAACATACTTAGACTATCAAAGGTTGTTATTATTTAGGTTCAGATCTGAAGGCTTGTTTGGACTGGAGGATCTGATACCGAGGTGGCCCGCACATATGGTAGGCAGATTGGTGCTGACTATTAATTAAAGAGACTTCAGTTATACTCTAAGTGGGCTCCTTTATTTCAGCTGCTAGGATATCCTCATAGTACTAGCTTCCCCCAGATTAAGCAATCCAATAGAGCAAGATAGAAGCTTCAATGTCTTTTATGACCTAACCTCAAGAGTCACATGTAGTCACTTCCCTAATATCCTATTGGTAATGGAATCAGCTTTATTCAGTGAAATAGGGAACCATCCAAAGGGATGAATACCAGAAGGCAACGATTATTGAGAGCTCTTTTAAAGGCTGGCTATCACATCCGATATTACGCAGTTGCTTTCATCACACAAGTAGAATAGCTAGAAGAGCCTCGTGGATAGGAAAAATAATTATTATTTTTTCTATGTTAGTTAGAATTAAAGTGAACAAAACATTTTAGAGAGTGGTAATCCAGTTCTTAAGTTATTTGATTAATCAGCTAACAGACCCAGCAAGGTACTTTCAGTGAAATTTGACTGAAATCAGACCAAAGAATAACTATTAATTACTTTATTTTAAATTGTGTGGACTACACAATTTTATGTTAATCGTTCCCAACTTGTAATTTAAAAATAAAATTAAATGAAATGTATTATTGATTTGTATTGTAAAAATACATTTCAATATCGACGAGTACATTATGTATATTAACTAATTTACTTACAAAGATTTATTTATTTGTTAAAGATTTTAATTCATTTTCCTGAAGAAATTTTGACATTAACCGTTATCATTAAATTTAATTTTATATACTAAATATATTATTATTTTTTTAATATATGATTTTATTAAACTTTGATCTTTTCTCTTTTGGGATAGAAAAATATTACTTTATCTAGAAAAGCAATGGACTTTAAAGCAATAAAAATTATAATGTAATTGGAATTTGTTAATTCTGTATTAGCAGCCATTTTTCTCCATCACAATGCAAAATACTTCAAATATTTACAAATCAACAAAAGATGTGGTAGCAAAAACTATACCAGATATAGAAGCAAAAAATACAAGTAATTTCTCCACATTAACCAGAGTATGAAATATATTGCTTTAGCCATTTAAAATTGCTGTTTTGAAATGTTCCACCATTCTGGAGTTTAGCCTAATCTACGGAGTGAAATATCATGGAATGCAACAACAATCTAGCTTTTATTAAGGCCCTGTGATATACCAAGAATTGGGATACAAAGATGAGTAAAAGATGGTGCTTATCCACAAAAAAGTTCACCTTTTAGTAGGGGAAACTGACATGTCCTCGTTTAGCTTGCTCCGTGGTTTAAGATTGTGTGCATTGAGGATGTGCACGATGTCAGTGAAAACACAGGAATGAGCTTGAGGCTAAATGCTCTGTGCTGTAGCGTGCTGCATCTAAATCAAACTGTGTGCAAACAGCTTTCCGTTCTGCAATTTTATATGGTTAATTTGTTTCATTTTAAACTATGGAAAAAATCAGTTTCTGATCAATAAGCCATGCTACCACCTGCAGTCATTTAAATATCTCTTTGCACTTACTATTTTCTCTGCCTTGAATAAACTTAGATTCTTTCTGAGGCTGGTTTTCTTTCATCTCCCATTCTCTGTTTGAATGTCACTTCCTTAGAGATATTTTGATGAGTACTGTATCTAAAGTGGGCACCCGAATTATTTTTATTTCATTATACTATGTATTTCCTTAATAAAACTATTAATAACCTCCTCTTGTTTTCTGATTACTTGTCTGGCTCCTTCATTAAAATGAAAAATCAGTCTCTGTGATTTGGGTTAGGTGGTATAGGGATCATATTCAAGGAATATCCCTAGATTATCCTTTTTGTTTCAGAACAACAACAAAAATTGTCCAGTTGTTTAATTTTCCATAATGTCTCAAGAATATGGTAAAGGCAGAAAAGAACTCATCTTCTAAATGAGTGTCTTCTTTTTGAAGACGACATGAGATTAACCACCGCAGTTTGGGGAAAAGCGCTATTAGTAGTTATCGGTTCCCTAGAGGATTTTTTACTCCCTACTTGCTTGTAGATTCAGGGCTTGTTTCTGTTTGCCCCCTCAGTCCACCCACTTATCAGCTATGTAATGATTTCCCTCTATGAAAAAGTTGCCATGTAAATATGTATTAAGAGATTACGAAACTTGAAGGAGCTTGCACATTTAAAGGGGTGATAAACTAACAACATCCAGACCTATTCAAAATACAAGGTAGAAAGGGTGGCAAGCAAATAGAGGGGATATAGTTCCTTTCTGCTTCTAATGATATGCTCTTAAACAATTTATTTAATAGAGACTTCAGTTTTCTGATGTGCAAAAAAAAAAAAAAAGGAGTTGTGTGTGAAATGAACTCTAAAGTTGCTCCAATTCTAACACTCTGAACTATAATACACATTATAATGAAGAAAAAGTTATATGAGGATTCATTGCTGTTCATCTCTTCTATCACAGAATGTTTGCATACATTGTACTATATTCTTCCATACAGAATATTTCTTCTCCCTAAAGGGAGAAACAAAGGCTTAATGTCCACAAATGTATAATTAAAATTTAAAGTATTTAGTGTTAATTAATGAATCTCCTGCTTATGAGGATATTAATAGTAACCCTTGTTAATAAACATAAATGTCTCAAAGTTGAAAAATTTGATTTCTGGATTTTTCATGTCTTTGGTGCATAGAGTTGAATGATTATTTACAGTAGAAATATTCCTTCACAATTAAAAATAAGTACTGATTAAACTCAACCTTTCGAAAAAATTCTGAAATCTATTTTAGAATCATATATTACTATAAAAGATTCTAAAGCTTTTTAAATTGTAGTGGATTACTTGTAATTTATGAAATTCATATTTACTATTATCTGAATGAAATTAAGCTATCAGATAATTTTTTATATTAAAATGTGCATATTTCCTTAATTTTTAACTTATGTTATTTAAATATCATAGATTAAGCACAATTTTAGGAAATAGGATCATCTAGTATATAGTTACTCATTAAAATTGAATGACCTTTCTTTAGATTTTAACTATATTTCTGTTCCACTTTTTCATTTTACATGCTAAGTAACAAGAGACACTTAGAAATAAATATTGAAATGGTTTTCTAGGGATTTGACTTTGGATCTCTTATTAATATTAAATCTCATTTTTTATCTGTATGCTTGAAATGCTTGCTGAAATGGTTGAGTAGATATTTAAAAGGCTAAGAACAGATTGCTGGTATGAGAAAAAAGAAAGCTAGCAAAAACTAATCTTTAAAATGAACTTGGACGGAGGCCAGGAAGACGAGAATGCTCAATTTAAAAGAATCTGAGCTTTTTGATGGTAAATGTGGAGAGGGTTGTGAATCTTTTCTTACAATCTGTGTATCATTCTGCCTATTTGAAAATCACAGATATTAGAAGAGGATGGTTGTTTACAGGGCACACAGATTGCTACCAAGTAGCCTGTGAAATAGCAGTCCAATATTTTTGCCTGCAGTATTTTTCTTTGTTTCTTGTTGTAGACCTTATGATCATTTTATTAGGATTCGTTTTTTTATACATTGAGTCTCTTTCTGAGAAATTTCCTTATTTTGAATTAATATTTCCTTTCTCTTATGTCTTGCACATTTGGACTATTTTTATTCTGGTACAATAAAGGATACTATTTATAGAACTCTGCAAAAGTTCTGTCAAAGCTCCTTTCTTTACCATTGGAAAAACGTTTATTCTCCTTGGCTTTTTTTTTTTTTTTCATAAATGGTCAAAACTTTTAAATAACTGAAGATTGTTTCATTCACTGCTAAGTAAATTGAATTATTTACCTGCTTTTATCTATTTTATTAATAAAATAGATATCTGTTGCTTCAGGCCGCTTATGTGGCTATAATCTTGAACTTATAATTTATTTATCATCTTGAAGGGTTACAGTGCCCTAAACTCAATGTCAGTGAATTGAAGACTCATTTCTCTAGAGTCAATTTATTGTTCCATGTATATTTTTCCTCAAGAAAAATATTTTAAAATTGTAAACTTGTACATTTACTTTCTTCTTCTTTTTTTTTTTTTTTTTTTTTTTTTTTTTTTTTTTTTTTTTTTTTTTTTTTTTTTTTTTTTTTTTTTTTTTTTTTTTTTTTTGGTTTCTTGGCTTTATTCCTCTTGATACATCTTGAAAATAGTTACTTTTTATCATTTTATCCTGTAAGTGTCAAATTCACTTTCCTAGAGTTTCAATTATTTGCTCTCTCTCAAACTTTACCTTTTGCTTAATTATTGCTCAACAGTAGGATATTTATATTCCTCAGGACTAAAGCTATGTGCAAATGAACTTTGTGGTTGAATGACTTGTTCAGGAATTAGAAGTACAAGGTTCTTTTTTCATTAATCTTCCTTTTTTAATAATATTTTGATTGTTTATTGTCTCCATTTGCCCTATTAGATCATTATATTTTCCATTAATTCTTTTATTTCTACTCAAAGGTCTTATTTCAGATTTGAATAGATTTCGTTCATTTATCAAAGGAATTCATAACATCTGATGAAACTTATTTCCTAATAGTCCCACAAAATCCATCTAGACTCCTATTGTAATTTTAAGATATTTTTTCAAAACCTTTCTAGATAACTCCATACAAAATTACATACATATCCTTTTGATCTCCCCTATGCTATTCTCTTCAGGGTCTTTCATTGTGTATACTGAATTTGATCTCTTGCTATTAATAATAGAGAAATATGAAATATGGAGATTTTTCTACCTAAAAAGGGCATGAGGATCAGATGCTGCTATATCTAACTTGTTTGTTAATACTTTCCAATAGATGATTTAATATGATATTAAAGATTTTTTTATGTAGTACTTTAACTTTCTGCTAATAGGATACACTTTCAAATTGTCATTAGTATTTTTTACTTTCAAACCAATAAAGAGACTTAGAATGACTTCTTGCTCCAATTATGAAAATAATAAGAAATTTCAATCTTGAATAATTCTAATGCAGCTATATTATGTGGGTGAAATAAGAATTATGTTTAGAAGATAAGGCTAAGAATTCCTTTTGAGTTACGAGGGATTATGGAGACATAGATGTTAAATTTTTAGTTCTTGACTACCATTTTTCATGTCAGAGGGAAATAAGAACCCCGTAATTCTATAAAATCTGTTTCTGATCCCTTTTCTTGAGTACTACAGGAATGGCCTCAGATGTGTATTGTTGTGAAGCAATGCTTAATTTTCTCTATTTTTTTCTGGTGAAAAACAAGAAAACCCTGAGGTAGGTATTAACTCCATTCATAAGCCATTTATCAAAATAGTAAAAGAAACAACATACATCTGATAATTTTTCTTTGCCACGAAACAATGGTATGCTTTATTTGTGATTAATCCTTAGCACCAAAGCAAGATGAACACTTCCCGAGGGAGTGTTAGGCGTTTGCTTATAGGATGATTAATCATATCAGAGTTCATGTTTCTTCACTGAGTGAGGTCATGATTTCACTTTTTTAAGTTTGTCTATGCAATGCTTTTTGTGATTACAAATCCAAACTAACTGTGCTTAACATTATAGGCTGCTTGAATAAAATCTGGATATATAGGAAGCTCTGCATTTAGGATATGGTTACAAGGATAATGTGTGCCAATTTGCTGTGCATTCAAATTTTCTGCTTATTCAAATAATAGTAGATAGAATTGTACAGGAGACAATTTCCTAAAAAAAAATATGCGTATATATATAGTCCCTCCTTTACTGTCTGAGGATATTATCCTTTTTCATTTTCTTTTCTTTGTTTTAAAAAATAAGACCTTTGCGTTAGCTTTGTTTTGTTGCATTTACAGAGTATTGAAGCTTTTTCTTTGGTAGGGATTTTTTGACTTCCTCAATTCATTTAACAGTAATCAAATCTTAATCATATTAACCATTTTATATTGAGTAGTTATTATGTATCAAGCACTGTGTTCAGTACTTTATGAACATTAACTGAAGCTCTAAGAAATTAAACATATTTCAAGGCTTCAATAGTACAAATAGCATCTGCATACAGATTAGTGTGAGAGGCTTGCTTCACAACATACAATGGTGTAAAGCCTTTTATTTCTGAAGTATTTTACTTACAACATTGTTTTAAACATTGAAGTTTAAATTTTTTATTTCCATTTTTATTCTTCTGTGTCATTGAGAAATAAAGAGCATTTATTCTGATATATTTTTCTGTTGAATGTGATTAAAGAGCAATTCTGGAATCCAGCCAAAATCTCTAGGAATGTTGTATTGTCCTTGTAGGTAGTGGTGCAAAATGTGTCAATGAACAGTGTAAATTCCGTTATACCATTTCAAGTGTTTTTGCCAGTACATCAATATATGGCACATTTATTCCAAGTCATTCAGACCATTTTATACCATGATGGAAGACCCAAATTTGAACACGTCAAATAGCTATAGCTCGTGATTACAAACACATACAAGTATGATTCTGGACATTGCCAACACAATTATGCTAGCTTTTGCCTATACAGTTCATTTTAGAGACTCCAGTGTTCAATTAGACTTTTACTTTTTAAGTTGAGTTAACTTGGTCTTTGATAGTCATTCTGAAGTCATTTTAAAGTTATTTATGAATAATGTATAGTTGTAAGAAAAACTTTATACCATAAATATTTAGTTCAACTACCTCCTCCAACATCTATATTTATATTCATATATTCATGTATGATATGCAACCCCCAGTTAGTGAGCATATTAGCCAAGGCTTAGTTGGGAAAACAAAAGCAATACTGGTTATTTCAGACAGAGAGGATTTGATAAAGAAAATGATCTCCAAAAGTATTAGCAAGGCTGGAAGTGGGAAAAGGTGAGTTTGAGAAAATGTTGAGTCCACTAATTCCAGGGGGGGAAAAAATGTTAAGAGGGTTCAGATGTGAACTCAAGACAGCTGTGCCCACCTGGGGAACTAGGAGGAGGGGCCTTCGTGGACTAAGCCAGGTTGGGTAATGTGAGGGACTAGACTGCTGATACTTGCTCTTGGGGGTATGCAGTCCAGTTCATTGCCACCCTCAAAAGAGAAAGGCGATGAGTGCAGGTTCGTGTTGCATATTTCTAGGTATGCTTTGAAAATGTGGAACTCTATAGAGTATAGCATGGAAACAGTTTTTCCCCATCCCTCTCCACCATATCTGTTTAAAACTGCTATAGGGAGCAGAAATATTGAGTGACACCTAGATTAGATCCTTTGAACTTTTTAAATAACTTAAGGTAAGAAAAGCTTCCTGATGACATTTAGTCAGAGATGAGGTGTGTGTTCACAGCTGATGTGTCTACTATGTCTAGGCAAGTGAAATAGACAAAATCCCAAATTTTATTCCCCCAGATTATGCCTGTTTCAAACTTGTAGTCTGTGTGAGGGAGTGTGAGGATTGGTAGGTGACTTAGGTTTCTCTGTTTCCTTGTCCAGTGTTTATGTGGTTACTGAACTTTCCAGAGTCAATGAGAGAGAAGGTGGGTTGAAGGGAGAGAAAAAGCAAAGAAGTCATTCTTTCATCTGTGCTAATGGGATCTGACATTGGTGCTGTCTGTGCTTGGCAGATGTTCAAAACTAATACTTTGTCCAGTGTTTTCCTTGAACATATCTACCCTGGGAATAACGAACTGCATTTCCTCTCGTTCAGGATATGAATTCTCTAGCTGAATTCTTTTGACTTCCCCTTACAGTTTCTGCAGGTTGTCCATGACACAACAGGCAATTTTCTAAGGTGGACTGTGTCTAAGTCATCTCAGGCTGGCTTAATCTCCATCATGCTCTGCCAATAGTTCACGTGAAATGCTAACGCCCACTTGCTCTGACAACCTCTGGAAGTGCAGGAAAATCTTAACATGGCCACTCTGCCTCCACGTGCTGTATGAGGAACAAGATAGACATAATCTTCGTTTGTGTCTGTGGCTCAAAGACTGCATGTGCTATTAGCCCTTTCATTTGACATGAGGTAAAGAGATGCACCCCCATAGACCTGCAAGCATTTCTGAAAAAAAAAAAAGAAATGTTTCTAGTCTTTTCAAAATCAATCATTTTATACCCTCAAATGGGAATTGAGGTGAATAGCCAAAACATATTTGACTGCTTTCTTGGAAGTCCTACCACATAGGTGACTTAGCCTCTCACTTTGGAATATGGGTGTGCACTTTTTAGTCCATAGTGTTTGAATACAGAAACAATTCAAGACAGAAATATTCCCACTTTAGTGAAATGTGCAATTTCAGGAAACAAAAAGAACTACAGAAGGGAAGAGACAGAATGGGTTAAGAATGGTATAAAAAATAGTACAAAATCCTGAATATTTGTAATCAAGACAACAAAGTACTACAGGTATATATGAACTAAGCATTAAACATATGAAGAGGAAATTTTTAAGTCCTTGCAAAACATATTGAAAGAGGACCTAAGGAATTGAAGTAGGAAGTAAAGGACAAATGATTGGGACGATAGGACTAGGAATCAATCTGTTACGAACAAGTATAAGAAAAGAATTGATGGCCAAATCTAAACTGAAATATATATTAATATATATACATTAATTATTTTTTGCTTACTTTAAGTTTTAGATTAAATTAGTGATATTATTGATATGCTCAAATTTTATAACAAATGCCAACTAGGAAGCATTGGTATTGGTTACTTAAAGCATACTGACATAGGGATGAAACTAAACAGAAGACATTATTTGACTGATATTCAGAGAGGGATAAAACCACTTCTGATTGGGTCTAATTTAACTCATAGTCATTAGTGGGCAGAGGAATGTTGAAGATTATGAAATTGATGTCCTGGAAATGGTTACAAGACATTATTTGAATTGGATTTAGTTTTTAACCTAATTTAAAGTGCTATTTTTCACAACTTCAATTGGAGTTTTATTTTATATTCATCATAATCTGCACATACTTAGACACATATTTTATTACAAGAACCTTGTAATAATCATTAGGTCTTCTTTCTTGCGCGCACACGTGCGCGCGCACACACACGCACACACACACACACATTTAAATATATACTCCCAATTTCTTTCCTTTTAATAAGGTTCAGAGATGATGGACTTGTTCTTTGATTTTTTTGTCAGTGCTCTTACTGCACTTGCCGGGGGTTAGAAGGCTGACAAGTTCATCATAATCAGCATCTATTCCGTTTCCATTTTATACTCAAGGTCTATTGTTGCCAATTCATTCAAGAAGGTGTTTTTATTTAAGTGGTGCTTAAGTGCTGGCTTCTGTGCTCTGTGAATGCAGTTCTCCTAGGGAATGATTCTGTAAAATGGTTCATCCTATGTGATTCTAGGCCGCTGTGATGCTCTTGTCTATTTTTATTGCAGATTTATCACAGTTTTCTTTCCTCTGATGTAACAAGTGTTTATCTAGCTTGTATTATTCTCTAGCACCTTTAAGGCATGACATGGGATTCAGGGGAAGACTATAACAAAGACTTTGCCATCAAGGAGCTACAAATTTATTTAGGGCTTGATAATTATAATACATAATAGAGAATCACATAGATAACAAATAATTAAGCATAATAATATGTGGTATAAGTATTTAATTTTTCAGGAGATAAAATTATTGAAGGTTGCGTATATGTCTTAATATCGTATTTCTTCTCAATTGCCTATTAAACCCATATTCTTTGTCTCCACAGCTGTCTACATTTTATAATGCTTTCTTTCTTCACTGCAGGATATATTGAAAATACATTTTTAAGCTAAGTGCATACCACCAGAGTTCTATCTCATCAGAAATGCTTAAATGCATTGCCAGAATTACCAATGATCATCAGCGTAAGTGAAAAGTGAATAAATCCTTAGATCCCTCTGATCATAAATGAATTCCAGATTTCTGCGGATCTGTAGAACTCCTATCAACATTCTTAGCATGCTGTTGGTATTTGCAGTTAATACCAGAAGATAGCCCTTGAATATTTGTTCCTTTATATCATATTCACGCCTCCTCTCCAGTTGCCAAGAGTTTCTCCATTATCCTTTATATTCATCATGGGTATTTCATAGTAAAAAAAAAATCAAAATTCTCTTTGTCCTCTTGATCACAATATTGAATTAGGATCCAGGAACACAAATAATTTTGTTGGTTTTTCTCTCCAACAGTCATAGGGTCCCTACTGGTAAATGCAAAATGATTAATGCTGGAATATTAGAAGCCTAAAGAAATGCAATTCTTCATTTTATTGCTTTAACAAGAGACTACTTCTGAAATATCTTTTTAAAATTTTTTATATTAAAAAAGCCCACAGCACCAGTTTATTCCCAGGAAGTCTCCCATCTAAGTATACACCATGTTCAACCCCAAACCCCCAGATGTGTTTAGGATGTTATAGCTATAGACTCTCAGATGTCATATATATGCTTTCTTGCTTACTTTTCCATTGCTGCTAGCAAGGTCTCCTGTCTGGACTTCTTCAGTAATGTCTGTACATCCACTAATCCATCCCTTACTGTATTTACATAGTGATTTGGAAGTGCATAAATGCCCACATCACTTCACTTGTCAGAAACTTCCGTGGCTTCCCAGTGTTTACAGGAAGAAGTTAAGCTTCTTAGCATAATATTCACATTTCTTCAACATCAAACAATTGTCGTTTTATCATCTAATATACACTGTCCTCTTAATATACACTGAACTATAATTTGCATAATTTGCTCTTTCCTGAACTATTCACGATCAATTCCACCTCCAAGGCCTTGACTTACTCTGTTCTGTTGGCTTAAAATGGCCATTTCCTACATGAGTACCTGAAGAGATCTTAATATGTCTTCAAAGTCTACGTCAGCTTCTAC
>RJWJ010031425.1:0-19224 GCA_004363605.1 Indri indri
GTGTATTTATTTTAGATTTCTCATCCTTCAAAAGGATACTTTGAAAAATACTTTGATTTGGTGATGGCTAGAAAGATTTATGCACATGTATATGCCTTTACAGTCCCCAGAAGTACTTGTTTAAAATGCAAAATCCTAGGTACTATTCTAGATTTACTGAATCAGATGGAGTAGTAGGAAATCCAGTCTGCTTTTGAAAACCAAACAAAATACTTCATGGTGCTATTTTGGGAAAAAGGAAGTTTATGGACAACTGATTTAAACCTTGTGTGGTCCTTTGGGCATCTGTAATGTTGCTGTGGATTCAATAAACTCTAAGAGTACATAAAGCATCAATCTAAATTTGCCCATAACATAGGCAGAGTAAGAGGAGTTCAAATCATCCCTAATTGAAGCTTGATAAAATCAGAGGACCCTTAATCCAAATTGTCATTATTATCATTATTCTTCCATTAAATATGCCAGTATTTATCTATTCCTGATTCTCTTTTTGGTGTTCTTACAAATAGAAGAAAATTCTCCTACTCTGCCTTTCTTGATTTCTGTAGTTTACTAAAGAAAAAAAAAAACTATGTTATGTTATGACAATAACAAAGAATTTTACTGGACCTCTTATAAAACAGTAAAAAAAAAAAAAAATCTTCCAAGTTTAATTTGGAAACCAAACATGCTCCCTTGGAAATTCCAGGAACTGGAACTCTTCAATTTCTCTCTAAATTAACTTCTAGTGTATTCAATGGAAACTTCCCCACTTCCTCAGCTCTGTTTCCACTAGTGCCAGGTGAGTTACTCTCCCAGTACAAAAGCTTTGCCTATGGCTGCAAATACTTCAGTCCTAATCTCAAATCATGTTGTAGAAAATTCTACCTAATCCCTTTCAAATGCTCACCAAAGGGCGTGTATTTCAAGAATAAATCTAAACAAATTAAAGGGAAACAGAAATAAATAATTGATATCTAGGAATTGGGAGACTAAAGGCAAACTAATTGAATCAGGTACTGGGTCCATAGAAGAGAAACAAACAGTGCTTAAATATCATTAAGCGATAAATTGTTCTGGGGAATTAGCAACTCTATTCACAAATTGAACAACCAGACTTACAAAGAAATGGAGAAGGTGATACTGTTAAAGAGAATCGATCAGCACTTTCAATAACTCCCTGACCCAGAACACACTAAACTAACACTTTTCTATCAGTCAGTCACGTTTGCCTTCTGGTTGCTATGCCTGTCTCCCTTTTATTTGAAAAGCCTAAAAATCATCATAGGGGAAGCTGAACTTGGTATCAACAGTTGAGGTACCCACACCACTAATAAGATTTCCAATTTTCTTTTCGATTTCATCTTTTTCCACATTATGCCCCAGAATAATTGGAAAAGTTCTATAAATTACAAATCCACATGAAACCCCTGTGTACGATAGTCATTTCGTTATTCAACCCTTTCTGCTGTTGTTGTCGTTAGTAGAGTAATTGGTGTTTCCAGCGCATGCTCTGCATTCGGGTGTATGAGGAAGGGAAGTCAGAGCTACTGTTCTTTCATGGGAAATAGCCAGACATCTGGTTCCTGTCTCCGAATGAAGAAAGCATAGGGATGGAATTAAAAGTTGTGTATAAGTCAGTTTGACTTAGAGTTTTCAAAGAGACTCAAATTGAAATTCTTGGTATTATTTAGGGGACAATTCTGTGCTATTTGTGCCATACCATTCAATCTGTTTCCATTGTAAAGAACCATGGTTCTTCTTCACTGAGCCTGAGTCTATACCACTTTCTTTATTATTGCCTAGCTAGAAATTTCAATGACTTCAACATTGAGGCTCAATGCCTTCCCATCTTCCACTAAGCCTTACCAAGGCAGGTCAATTTTTAGCAGCCTCCAGACATACTGATAGGTGGGGATTGCCATAGACCATGTGACCTATGTGCCCACTGTCTTTGTCTATCCATGGAAATTTTTGCCTAGTATGATGCCAAAAACACCTGCTTTACTTAGTAAATAGACTTTCGGCTGCTGTTTTGGGACCTGAATATTCCTGCGAACTTTAATCTTACAGACTGGATGGAGTCCATACCTCATGACTCATTCTTATCAGCTCTCATTCCCACCAGGTTGGACTTTGTACTTCATACCCAGAACTGGTTATATATAGCCCACTTACTAACTCAACACCCCACCTGAGTCATGAGCATTGTTATCTATTCTTTCTGATGATCCATCACATTGGACCCTGGCATGTTAATGCTGATCCTAATCCAATGCAAGTTTTGAGGAGCGACTGTGCATACCTGGCCATCCCTATATGTTCCCAGGCATGATCTGCTGGGTCTCAATCCACTTCTCTTCCTTAAGATCTGCTGATGAAGTCCCTGTGTGCCTCAGATCCAAGCCCATCTGCTACTGTGATTACCAACATAGATAGATTGAATTTAAGTCCTTAACAGAATTTTTCCTTGTGGTCTTCATGTAATATATCAGAGCACCTCAGATAAATAGGCAGATGAAAATGTATAAACCTATTACCATGAAATTTAACATACGAGGCTCTCTCCAAATTTATGATATTTTCCAGATATCAGTCACACATTCATTCAAGAACATTTTCCTAGGTCCTCTTATAAGACAAAAAATAGTCAAATAGTCAAAATAGTCAAATACTATATCTTCCATTATGTTATTTTTAAAATATAAATAAGAAATTAAAGTCCTTAGAAGAGAAATGAGACATTTAGTCTTATGAATTTTTAGAGTTGGCTAACCGAAGCTTTGGTTACGCGGGTTGCTTGGGGTGACTGCTAGCATATTGAATATAGAATTTAGAAGGACTAAATCTTACTCTGAGACTCCCCAACCATTCCCCCATGAAACTACAATACACTCTGCATACATTCTTAGCCCCAGGAAGTCCCATACATCCTAGAAAAACCTAGATCATATGCTTTCCCAAATAGGAACTTTTGCCAATTTCTACAGGCTGCATCCTCTGCCCGGAATGTTCTTTCTAACAATCTCTGTCTGGGTAACTTCCACCCTGGCATTTCTTTTTCTGTGGTACTCTCTCCTCACGGAGGCTTATAGCAAATCCAGGTCCTCAACTTGGCAGAACCCAGCATACTCACCTATCCTTTTCTTTCCTGTAAAGCCATCTCGCATTACAGTTTATAGGAAAAGCAATTACCAGAAGATGCCCTGGAACTGGGTAGGTGTTGACTGTGATTTTGAATCAGTTGACATGAGCAGCTGGTTGGTTATTTCCTTTCATCCCTGCCTAGTTAAAACATTCAAATTACCAATGTATATTTTAAAATAATGCACATGTCTTGTTATCGTCCTTGTTTAAGAAATATGTAATTATTTAAAAGGAACAAATATACATCTATCCCAAGACACCCATTATATTGATTAATATTTGTAAAATTGAAAATATACCCGCTCCCAGACAAGTGGTCTATGAACAGAATCAATGCTGTACTAAACCATGAAGAAAAAAAAGATTGCATTTTTCTCTCTTTCAGCCCCTTCACTCTCCATTAAACTACCTTCCCCAAGCTCTGATACCTCTTTGATCTCTCTCATCCCCAGACCACACCACTGCTCCATTATGCGCATCGAGAATGGCATGATTCTTCTCCATGTTTCAGGTCTCATGCCCTTGAGAATTGGTCTTCAGTTCCATTCATGATGAGCATTATTACAATATTCATTTTGCGCTGGGGAGAAAAGGGCAAAGAAAACATCCTCTTCTCCCAGAGTCATTTTCTCCTTTCAGATAACACTTGGATGTGATTTGTAATAGTCTGTAAAAGATACGTCCCACACTTTTTATTCTTAATATTTACCCATGGTATTATTTAGCTCAGTTTAATAATGAATTGATCCACAAATTTAAATGTTTTTTTTTCTTTTGTATTTAAACAACTTAAGGCAATTCAAAAAGTCCTTATTATAGACTCATGATTTTAACATTCATCTTCCACTGCTTTTGGCTTATTTTGCTTGATTGCACCCAGGTCTGTGTCATCAAAGGGCACTTACTAATTGAATCTCCTGACAAATTTGAGTAAGCCTTAAAAAATCTCTGTTTCATATTGGCAAAACTGAGCCATCATTTGTTCAACGTGCAGTATTCTTTACTGCTCCTCATAAAACTACTCTTTACCTTAATTGGGAGGGAGGCTTCTTTATAATCTCTCACTGATTTGCTTTTGCTTTTTTTAGCACTGTCAACTCTACTAACATGAGAACATTAATTAAATGTGGCTGGTGACAACAGGCTTTGTGGGGATTCTGTAAAATTCGTATGTCCTATGTCAGTGATTGACAAGTGAGAGTGCCTTAGAATCATTGAGCAAAACACAGTTTTCTGGGCCCTAATCCCAGATTTTTGATTCAATAAGCCTGGGGTTGCTCTAAAAAATCGTTTATCTGAGAAGCTCCCAGCAGATGCAATTGGTCTGGGGACCACATTTTGAGAACAAAGGTCCATTGAATTCAGACTCATTAGAATCCAATTATAATCACTTAGTCTAACAGGCAATCAATCAATAGCCTAAATAGTTCAGGTGATTATAAAAAGTGCCATCGCTTCCTTCATAGTTCTCAGCAATGTCTGTACATTAGAATTATCTGGAGAGCTCTTAAACCTCTGGAACCCCAGATCGATTGCATCAGAATTTCTAAGATTGGAGCTCAGACACCAGAAGTTTCTAAAATGCCACAGTTGATTCCAATGTGTACCCAGTACTGAGAACAACTGCTTTTCTTTAAGGAGTACCTTTTCCACAGGTAAGTCAATATCGGTAAGTTGGAAAGCTGAAGGGAAAGATGAAGTTTGTCTTAGCAATTTATATGACATGATTTACCAACCTGAAAAATGTACACAAGCAGATTTTTCTATATACGCTTTTTTAACTGATGACTAAGTAAATCCACCAATTCCCTGCCTAATCACACACATTGAGAAATGTGATTTAAATCAATAGTCCACTCGATTGCCTATTTTTGTCTTTTCTTTCTCAGCGGGATATCTCATACTTGTCCCTTAATTTTCATTTCCATATTCAATAACTTATTAAAAATAACAGCTAATATCATGCTGGTCCTGTGGGAGAGATAAAAGGGATAAGTTCAGTTTGAAACCCAATTATGAAGAAACTGAGGAAACCAAGGCTGGCTTAAAGATGTCTCATAATTTGCTCAAGGTCTTATGGCTCGTGAGTGACAGACATAAAACATTATTTTTAATTTCACACATTCTTGCATAAAAACAACTATTAAATGAGTGCTTGTTATATGTTTGGCAGTAGTGTAGGCACTGTGGACACTCTTAACTACACTAAATTAATGAATATTTGTTGAATAATGCTCAAGCATATGGGGGTAGAATGTATATGAGACTCATGAACAAATAGGTCCATCTTTGTTAACATCATACCAAAGAAGGTATACAGCAAAGGCTTACCAATGACTTAGAGATTAGCATGCACAAGGATGCCATTATGTAATTTATTATTTAATTTATTATTGGTAGTATTCAATTGGAAATTGGAATATCAGAATCATCCTAGAATCACGAACCTTAATGGCCATTGTTTTTCCAGTCATTTTCCTAACTTAGCATACCCATTATAAAACATCTGTGACAGAGAATAGTCCAGTCCTGGCTTGAACACTTTGAATGACAGGCTTTTACTTTTTCAGGCAGCCCATTTCCTGGATGGAAGCTCCAACTGGTGAATTCTGCCCCAGATGGAACCCCGGATGTATTTACATGCAAGTGTTTTCCTTTAGATTAAGTACTAACATCATTTGTGGAACAAATTTATTCTTCTTCTATGTGATAGTCTTTCAAATCTGGTTTCTTACATAATAATGGTTCAGGGACTACTTGCATCAATAGTTTACTGAGTATTAACAAACATTATTTCTGTTGATATGGTCTTTCCTTTATCTCTTGTCATAAATTTGTTTAATATAGTTGCTGCCTTAGCATTCATTTTTAGGCCTGATATAAGTTGTTTGAAACCCAAATGTACCCTGTCACCTTTTGGCCTAGTTAAAACTTTCCATCCCTGTGTTTTTGTTTGTGACATAGCCCATTAATTCTTCATCCCAGAGACCCCAAACCCAACACATCCCACAGTTGGCAATGAAAATAAAATCTTATAATTAACAGCAGAGTTGTGTAAATAACTTCTCCCCTGTGCATGTGTTTTCTTTAATAATAACTATAATAACTAATCCACAAGTGCAGAGGGAAAGCCTAAGGGATGATGCCCATAAAGGTTAATAAGGGCATAGTCCCACACGTCCTCTCTCTCACTCCGTACCTGCTCATTGAGCTCCCTGCCACATCCAGACTTTCTGTTGGCCATCAGGGGCATCCCTCTTCTCTGCGGGATTTGTAAGTCATACATTGTTTCTGTTTTATGCATTTTGGTTTTATCTCCTCGCAGTGTCTCACCTGACCAATGCACCCAAACCTAATTTCCCTCAGGACAGGGCTCTCTTAGAGAGTGGATATTTTGGCTTATGATCACTCAAGATCAAATTAGAGGAAAATCACAATACATTTGGTTCAGACTTATGCATAAAAGAAACATGGATAATCAGAACTCTTCTTGATAAAATAATCAGCTGGGGTTTATCGTCTGAGGATATTGTGCCTTCTATAATTCTTCTTTTCTAGGATTGAATTTTGTCACCCAATAATTATGAAACAACTTTCTCAAAAGTGGCCAGCACTTTAGAAACAAGGACTCATCTTTAAAACGCCTCTAATGGAGATCCAATACATAAGGAAATTCTGGGCAGGAAAAGAATCGGTAAAGTAGGCCAAGATGCAAGGTCATCTCACTGTATTCCATGTGAATGGTTCCCTAAAAAGTTGGAAAATATGTCAACCCTGCTCAGATGATCAAAAGAGAAATTCATTGATTGATAAGAACATTCAGAAAATAAGTTTTGCCTTAAATCCTAAGAACTTCACTTTCAGTGGTTTTGCCAATATACCACTTAATAGTTTTACAATATAAGCAAACAACTCCTTAAGTCTCTAAGACTTAATTTCCAACAAAAGACTGAATATTTCACTCTGGGAGATTAACTTTCTTATGAAAAGAAAAAATATATTATTATTATCACTATTGTTATGTGGACTGCAGAGCTATCAATTATTGAGTTAATGCGTTCTGACCACAGTGACCTACATCACACGATGTGTGGGAGATTAGTCAGTTCATGTTTGTAAAGCACTTCTAAGATTGAGTCTTCTATGACTGTGGCAGCTCACATTCACCACCTAACCTTCCTTAACTCTGTTCCACTAATCAGCAGCACACATTTTAGCACTTAATACTCTTCTAATATTTTCTTGTCTGATACAATATTTTATCTGGAAAAATATACTTCAAACTATATTTAAAACTCTTTGTAGAAGACATAGTCATGTAGAAGTCATTCGAATAATTTGAATACATACATACACACACATACACACACATATTCCAACAATTACTTGCTGAATAATTGAACACATTTTGTACTTCATGATGGCAAAATAACACTGGATCATTGTGTTACCTGATTTACTATAACTAAGGTATAAAGCAGCACCTACATACACAACAAATCCATATTGAATCTGTTTAAGTCAGGTGTTATTTGTGCCACTAGATAACCAAAGGTCATGGATGCATACAACTGAGGGAAAACTTATAAGCAGAGTAGTAGACCAAACACGGTCCCCCAAACTCATTATTCTGCAGTCTAGGTCAGCTGAGTGTACATACTCTGTATGTATCATGGCCAAAGGTGTAGTAGGGCAGGACCTGCCTTGGCCAGCATACTGGACTTGCATGTGAAAGTACTCCCAGAGAGACAATGGGCTCTATCACTTTATTTTACAACATATTTATAGGTCAACCTAAGAGTGGCTGAGTGACACTTAGTTTCTCTAGGTGATAAAATTTATTTCAAATAATCTGTAGGCACAAGAGCCATAGTAGGGAGTGTATACAAAAGCCCTGGGAACATCCTGTATGTTAGGAATATGGACATTAGACAATGGCTTTATCCAACAGTATCACTCAGTCTCTCTTTGCTAGGCTGTCGAATGAGGGAAGAAAGTGAGCATTCAGGGCCATCCCCACTGTCTCTTATCACAGTGCTTTAAAAAATGATCCCTCTATATGTGATTTTTTATATTAAGCAAAGAAAAAAAACCCAGAATTTGATGGACTTTTTTCTTTCCATGAAAATACTGTTAATTTTGTTAGTTGCAAGTGACAGAAAACTCTGTCAAACTGGCTGGGCTCCTAAAGAGAATTGATTGGCTTATATTGCTTAAAAGTGCAGAGACAAGAATGAATTCAGATGTGTCTTATTTTAGTTACTCAAATCTCAACAAGACCCTAATTTCTCTATTTGTACTGGTCCATTGTAGGTCTACACTGTAGACCTATGAAAATTCAGATCCTACCTCCTGATCACAAAATTGCTGCCGCAGGGAAAAGATCTCTCCACAACAATTGAATAGATTGTTAGTCCTAAAACTGATTGCCTGGATCTGCATCTTGTGCCCAACCCTAAATCAATCACTGTAGTCTGCAAGATCCCAAGCTCTCGTTCACAGCAATTTGGTGTTTCAATAATTTTTCATGGTGCTCCAGGTCAAAAGAAATACACAACAGTTTTGTTTATTAAGTAGTTAAGTACAAACAGCTTAATAAGCATTTATGTTCTGACAACATGTTTGAACAAATAATACAAACACACTAAAAGAAAACATTTTTTATTTTTAAATAACAACAATTACTTACTAATGGGGTGTGTGGGACATTCCACAATTCTCAAATCTTTGAGTCAGATTGGACACCTAGACCCTTATTTCCTGTTCCACATTGATTTTTTACTGGGCACTTACTATTTTAATCATGGTAATCACTGAAAAACCAGCTTCACAAATATATGATGTTATTTGGAGCATCACACAACTCGGTGTTGTTTGTGGTATCCTACAGATGTCAAATATCACTGTGGTTCTCTTAAAAATGTCATGGCTCACAGTTTGGAAGCCATGGATGCCATGATAATAATGGAAAATGCTGCTTGGGCTTAGCTGGTTGTAACCCAGTCCCTGACCTGAGGGTGAGGCTGACTTCATAGGGCTGAGAGTTGGAGACAGGTGCTTCTGTAAGAGGAATTCAAGATGCTGTTTTATAAAACGAATTGGGAATGTTGCTGGGTGGTAAGATGTCCATTATATCCAGTTTTTTTCCTTACTAAGATATAACCGTTATTTATTTGCCTCTTGTGTTTTATTTACTGTATGAAACTTAAAGCTCCCCAAGGGAAGATGCCTTTTTATAGTTGAAACACTTACATTTGAAGTTCATACTTGTCATACACTAAAGTCCATAAGATTCATATTATTAGAATCACCTCTGAGGGGAGAAATGCTGATCCTGTAACAGATGATATTTAAAAATGATTATTGACTAGTGAGTGTGAGATAAATTCTTATGAGTGAAAACACAAAAGGACATCAAGGAACATTTTTGTTCCAAATATTATCTCCCAAATTTGTTTTATGCAGTTTGATTTTAGAGTTAACTAACAGTTCTAGTAATTTTATTTTCTTTTGTTCTTCTAGCTGCTCCTTAATGAGGTTTTAATTTTTAAAAATGGTGAGAGCACATTAGAAAGAAAGAAAGGAAATTTTTCTTCCACTGAACAGAAAAGATACTCAAGATGATGAAAGTGGATATCAAAAACTTTTTAAAGTAAGTCTATTTCAAAAATAAAAGAAAAAAGACAAGAATCCTGAATTCCTAAAAGTAATATATTTTCAGGAAGAAGGGGCCGAATTTTCTAAGCTAATATAAGAAAATTAAATTCTTTGTCCTTGGGAATAGTTTTGAAGCAGGAAAAGGCTACATGGCATAGTACAAAGAGCACTGAGCTGGGAATCAAAGAAAGCAATGGTGAGTGAGCTGTGGCCCTGGGAGAATACAATGTCACTTTCTTGGTGATAATTGCTGAGTTTAACTTGGAGAGTGCAGCTTTAGGTACAGAATAGCAAATGAAGGCTGATTCTTCATCACAACATCATTCCGCTGAGAGATGGAAGGGAGCAAATTATGAATCAACATAACCCTGCTCTTGTCTCTGAATTATTGAGTATGAAACTAAAACCTTGGAGAGGCTTAAACAATCTATCAGCTGCTAAGCTTTCGTTAGGAAATTAACTCGTGATATGTAATGGTCTTTCTTATACATTTTAATTCTTTTTAACAGTTTAAATAGAATTTGAGTAATAGCTTCTTAATGTTCGCCACAGAAGGTAACTAAATCTTTAATGGACTCCTGCTGCAGCCTGCTTAATATTGTAATTTAATTGAGGTCTATGGAAAAGAAGTTTTCTTCTTTTTTTTATATTTATATTTGCAGATTTGTTGAGGATCCATGTTTTAGTTAAACTGCTTTGCATAAACACAACTAATATTTGTATGTGACTGAAATGAGAATCTGTACAATAAAAGGAACCTTGTTTTCATCTGCATTGTTGAAATCTTTAGATGTAAAGATGTGAGATTTTAACCGAAAAAGTGATATTGGACTAAATGCTTAATTTTTACTCACATATGTGTAAAACCAGGATCCTATTTTGTGTTTCCCCAGCTGTGCCACTGCAAAGTCACCATTTTGCCTGCTCCTGGTGTGCAATGCATTTCTCCTTTTAATCAGATCCTGGTCTCAGAAGCTTCAACTTACCATGTTATGAATCATGAGCACAATTGAAAAACAAAGCAAAACTTTCCTTTACTGGAGGATTTGAATTTCTTAGGCACCAAAATGTTAAGCTGAAATTCTAATGATGTCATTTTGCACACCAGGCCATAGTTGGAAGAGAAGAAGCAAATCCAGGTGAGGGACGGTTTGCAGGTTCAGAGAAGGCTCACTTAGGGATGCCTGGTACCCTGAGGATCACATCACACAGTCAGGAAGCTATTCCTCTGAAGTTGAACTGATTACGCATGGCCAGCGTGTTGTTTAACAGTACATTTACGTAGTTTGAATCTGAGCAGGTAGAAAAGTTGAGAACCAGAACAGCAACCACATCGTGGTGACTGGCACACGTTGCTTTCCTATCTCAGCTCTCCCTATTGCTACCATGTCTGCTGCCTCTTTTCCCCACTTCCTTCCACTCATTTAGTCTTTCTCCTTCTCCCCATATTTTCCTTTCTTCTCTCTGTAGCTTTAGCGTGGCATTCTTGTCCTTTGATGACAAGTGACAATGCACACAGTCTTGTGTTTCCTTTTGTGTCAAATTCTGGCTCTCCCCTTTGGGCATGTTAATTTATTCTTTCTAAGCCCCACTTGTCCTCTTTGTTTAAAAGAAAAGGGTAATATGTCTACTTCATAGAATTGTTGTGAGGCTGGAGTAAGAGAGTACGTAAAGAGCATTAGGACGTAAAGTCCTAATTACATACTGTAATGTACTAGTAAGAGGTGGTGTGCTGTTGCCGATGTCTTTATATTTCTCTATGAATAAAAGACCTTTGAATATGTGGAAACACAGAGATGCTTGGTGGGATGCAGGCACAATCTTTACTGGATGCCAGTTCTTCACTCTTTATTCAATACGTTGATTTTATGTGGCTGTGCTGTTGTTTATTATAAAAACATACTTTAGAAGTTTTGCAAAAAGAATATAATTAGAAACCAGAAAGATTTTTATTATCACTGAAGATAGCTTCAGGCAAAAAAGAAAAAATAATAGACCTTATCACTGACCCATGTTGGTCTCCTTTATCCATCTGCACCCAAATATTCCTGTCCTGTGTTTTTTTTTTTTTTCTGTCCTTTCTTCTGGTGAAGAGAGTGATATTAATCAACTTAATCATAACAGAGTTCTAGGGCTACAGTGCATTGATGGACTCTGCTATTTGCATTCCAAAGGAGCGTGGAAGTGAAGAATGCTATATGCCAAGGATTTAATCTTAGCTGATGCCATTTATCAGCATGGGGTTTAGGAAGGAGATGGCTTGGCAAGGGCTTCCCCTAAACTATGATACCTCCTAAAACCAACAGATGACCGAAGGTCAAATCACAAATCCAAAACAAAAAAGTGAATTCAGTTAGTCACTGAACTATATTAGAGTTAAAAAGGTTAGAGCTAGAAAGGTCTTTACAGACCATTTGGTAGTTCAGCACTCTAATTTTTACTGTAGAAATGAGGTCTCAGAGAAGTGACGTGACTAATATATCTCTCATTAGGATAGCCGAGATTATATAACTCAGTTCTGTTTCCCAGTACAGGTTTTTTCACCACATATTCAAATACTCATAATGTATTCTGAAACCAAACAATAATTGAACCGTGTATGAAACTTTTTTTTTTCAAGAAACTACACTGATTAGCTGAGAAAGTACATTCATGTGGAGATATCATTTTTAGGGGAGTAGAAAGGGAGTATCTAGGACGAGACAGAAAAGGAATGAGGTCTTAAATTAACTTTGTTTTCAATTTCATGCCTCTTTGCTCTCTTTAGTTTTCACCACTTGTGGGAAAAGTAATCACAAGCAGATGAGGGAAAAAAAGCAAAAACCTTGAATAACATTATTACTGAATATTGTAAAGTTAGTAAATAACACTGCGAAACATGTTTCCAGGTAATTTTGAGAAATGCATCCTTCATGTTCATTTATTTAGAGATCCATATTTACTTTAGCACAGTTCTTTTTTTTTTTTCCTAATAGGTAACAGCCAATAGGTCTGGGAAATATACTGGTAAGTAACATTATGGTAAGCATTATGATTTTTTTTTTTTTGTAATGAGTGTATTTAAATCTTTGTTTTTACAAAATTTAATGTTTTGTGAAAATGAACTACTATTACATGTATTAAGATATTTGAAGGTAAATTCTTAGGAAATTCAGAGATCTGAACTTTTTAAAATCCTGCTAACCCTGGCAAGAGCTGTGGAAAATCCAAGCCCTTAGAGATAGACCCCTCACAGTGCTAAATCCCTTTTCTAGGTGAACTATTCTCTGTACTAAAGTATGGTAGGGAACATCAGCCATGGAGAAAATTTATTGTAGTTTGCAATGCTTTTTTTTCACAAATTGTCTTAGAGGTTCTGTTTTATCACAGCATTGAAGGAGTAAATAGTAATTCTACTTTTCCTTTACCTGGTACTACCCATGGGAAATATCATTTTTAAAGTTTCAATTTATATGACAGAGATAGACATATTTGAAACTAAAGATGAAAACAATCTAATTATTAAAAACAATCAAGACAGCTCAGATATAGGTAGAAGTTATATGATTAGGATAGATACATATATATATATACACACACGCATACAAAGTTAATGTGATTTTCTTAAGATTCAGTTATATTTTGATTAATGTTTTATACTTACTCTATGTTTAACCTGAGAGAGATATTTGTTTTTTTAAGGTGACTTTGAAATTACAAATATTATTGTTATTTTTATGCTTAACTCTATTATTAAAAGTTCTTCTTATACAGACTTCTCAGCAAATTCTCCTGTTTGTGTCCTACCTTCAGTTTATCTCCAGAGATACCCAGGACTTTTTGGGGCTCCTGTGACATAAATCAGTTTCTTTCTTAGTTTTTCCTACTGCTAGCTTAAGATGTGTTTTCCAGCTTCCAAACTTTTATTGCTCATTTCATCTTATCTGTTTTCTTGATCTTTTAGGTTTACCCCTTTAAAAAAATTCCCCCTTCCTATTGGTTTAGTCGCTTGTTTAAAAATTCCATTAATATCTCTTTGTCTAAATTCTCGTGTAAAAGTCCAAAGCTCTTCATGATCCTGCGTCTTCGTCACTCTCGGCTTCCTCACTGTCCTCCTTTCTCACCTCTAAATGCGTGCGGTGTTCCAGCAAATGACTTGGAATTCTGCAAATTGTTCATGTTCTTTCTTGACTCTGCATCCTCTCTTCTCTTTATGTCTTTCTTTATCTAACTAATGTCAGCTCTTCCTTAAAGCCTCAGCTCAGCTCTAAGAAGCACTGTCAGCATGGTCGGGTGGGTTAGGTGCACCTCTTTTGTGCTCCCTGTAACTTTCTCTCAGCACTTTCAACACAATGCTCATTTTGGCTCATTAGATAGAGAGTTTTCCAGCGTCTAGAATTGTTTTCTGTTCATGTCCAGTAACTGATACATCATTAGTGAGTGAAGAATGTTTATTGGATTAATGAATGACTATCTTATATTTTTAATTGTATTCCAAGCACAGGGATGGATCGTTTCACAGCACATTGTTCATTTACATTTAAATGTTTTTCACATGATTGTAAAGATCTTATTTTCTTCTTGATACACAATATAAGCATTTCATACCTTTCCCAAATTAGCCTCTGGTTACAGTTTACACCTCCTGAGTTCCAGTGAATTGAGGTCACTTTGGGTCCTTGCTTTCCACTTGATTAGTTTTTAACTATTTATTTTCTGCCATTCAAAGTTATGGCTGGGCCTGTAAAATGGGTCAGTATTCAAGGATGGGAAATCATCAGCTACTGAGGCATTGAAGATATCAAATTAGAGGCAATGCTGATCCATTCCCTCCACATGTGACTGACATCTGTCTGCAAATGCTTGTAGGCCAGAATATGAGGGTTCTGGATCTCTGACTGTGTCATGCTACTATATATTATATATTATGAGGCTGACAATTTTCCATTCCTTTGTGTTTTTTATTTAAAAGTAATTTATTTTTGTAGCAGTGTTTGTTAAATTTGGTGATAACCAGTTATTTATATCTGGCACTGTGGCCATATGCTTCAAGTGCTTTGACCTGGAAGCAACCAACAGTCCAGTTAAGCAACCGGGTAAGTCACACTGATCTTTACACTAAAGGTACTGGTTGGCTGGTGGAACTGACTAGATAACTCAGCCACAGGAAGTGAATTTTTCATGTCATCATGATAAGAGGTCAGAAGTTGGTATCAGGATCAGTGGGTCCAGTCACTGGCACTTTTTAGGTGGCTTGACTTCAGTCAATCAGTGAAACTCCAAGCTTTGATTTCTGCTTCTGACAAATAACATAGTTGGAGGAGCATAGTCTTCAGTAGAAGAGGACCACAGTCTAATACTGAGCATAGAACTATATTCAGATAATTAACTCTGATCCCCAAATTCCTCTTACATCTATGGGAATGCTGCTTTGTAATCGTAGTAATCTATGGAGAACTAGGCATATTTGCAGATTTCTGACATGCTTTTCCCCCACACGTACATAATTTTTGACAATAAGTAGGAAGGTTGACAACAAGGGGGTCATCGTATAAGTACCCTGTGTTTTGCAAATAGGGGTTTCATTGACAGGACTGTATCTGTCTCCATCGCTGGTCTTAACGAGTGGGCATCTTATCCCAATATAACTCACACTTATAGTAAGCATCTCCTGTGTGACAGAAAGTGTTCTAGGAGTCAAAGACACAGTGATGAATAGTACAAAGTCCTTCATGAACTTACATTTTAATTGCATATATGGGAGTATATGTATATAAGTACTGGTTTTCTTCATGCAGAAAAACAAAATGTAAAAAATCGTAACATTGAAAAGTTATATTTATTATATTATGTGTAGAAATTTTCTTGCAGGAAAAGAAAGATTTTATTTTGGAATTACACATAGAGGAAAATTATGTGTTTGTTTTGCCTATGGCATTTTTAAACTAAATAAAGATTTCATCCAGGAGTACTTGGATAAAGTCCTATTTGGAAGGAGTGTGATAACAGGAAATTTGATAGTGTGATATCTTCTTCCTTGAAAAGATCTTTCCATGATTTTTTTTTAAATTACACATTTAATATATACAAATATGATATGATAACATATATATTTGTATACCTTATATATTTATATCAACAAAATCATTAAGAATTAAAAGAAAACTTTCTCACTGTATATCTAAATACAAATAGTTGTATGTTCACGAGTTCCAGAAGAAGAGCACTTCTGAATCACAAATAAAAAAAAATACATTGGAGTTTGAAATGGCGTGTGTGTGTGTGTGTGTGTGTGTGTGTGTGTGTGTGTTTCTGATTACATTTCAGAACTCCAGGCTGACCTGGTATGCTAGCATATGTAAAACCCTAAATGCTGCACAAAACACTACTAAGGCTAAGTTAGTTTTGTTCCTGACAATAAAGCCAGGAACGGAGGAAGCCGGTGATCTAATATTGCTTAATGGACAATTACACAGTGCACAATGTCATTGTAATTGCTCTGTAGTTAATTTGAGGTACTCTGTATTTGTTCCATCTACAACTATGTTAATTTCCTTGCCAAACATTATCATACTTCATGTGTAAATCCTCTGTTACAGAAATTGGACATTAGAGCCTCAGCAGGACACCGCTTTCAGATGGCACTTTTGCAAATTGGCTACTGTAGGTGAATGCTTGAGGTTTCTCAGATTTCCTTTGCTTTGTCCAACATACCATAGGAAGAACAAATCTTTTCTCTCAGTGGGATGCCCCAGTTCTATTTCCAAAAATAGATGAATCTGTGAATATGTAAATAATTCTTTAAAGAAACATTTTATGATTCTAGGAATATAAAGAGGGAAGAGTTTTTATTCACATCTGGGGTAATCCCAAATACCCAGCAGGTCGACTCCCCAGAGTTCCTCTGTTCAGGTGACGGTTTTTTTTCTTTTTAATATAGCCACTACTTCTAAAAATTGGGCCCTCATGATCATGAGTCCAATTACTGTTATTTCTGATTAGAATCCCAGAAGTGTTCACAGCACCCCTAAAATGATGTGGCTCATTTGCTTCAGAGCAACATCCTTCCCACCATGTGTAATGTTATACGTTATAAAAGTCGGGGGGCCGTTCAGCCTTTACAAAGTATAAAGAGTCTGCAAGACAATAAACTTCTATGTGATAACCCAAATCATAGATGTCACAACATTAAGGACTGCCATATCTTAAGACTTAACAGCTTAGAAAAATGTTCTTAAAACTCCTGTCAGTTTAAAGACAGAGCAGATCAGCAAATCTCGAAGGCTTTTCCAAGAAGATGTGGGTAACCCCAGGACCTAAGCAGTCCCTTCTGGGAGCTGACAACTCTCAAACTTTGTATTTCTTCTGAGGTTGCCTGTCCCCATGGATTGTGAATTGAGTTCTCTCAGCCCGAGAGTACAGACCCTCCAAGGAAATCACCCTCTCTGTCCTTAATGTCAACAGTTAAGATCATAACTCTGAGGAACCCCTGGCAATACTAGTCATCTGAGAAAAGTTCCTTTTGGAAATCTCACCATAAAACTCTGAAATAAATGAAAGAATCTTAAAGTCTAACTTTCACCATCATTGGCAGATTTCTATCATATTTTCTCCTCATCATGACTATTGACGTTATGCAAACCTCTTAGATTGTGTCATTCTGGAGATGCTGGATGTCTCATTCATCCTCAATATTCATTCCCCAGACCCACACTCATTATTGGAGGCGTTCGTTTGAACCTCCTGGAGAGTCTTGTCAGTGCATCATTATGTTACTTTGAATAGTATAATAATTTGATAATCTGTTATTATCCATAGAGGGCCGGATAATTTGTCAGATGAGTAAAATGCCACCTGGCAAGAATGTAGATTAAACAGAATGCAGAATAGATAAGACTTCGGTTAAGAAAAGTTAGAGAATTTAAAAACTTACAGAGAATAGGCTGGTTTGTTATAATGCAACTAGTGAGTATCACATAAAGACACCCTTGGACTCTACCTCAACAATTTTCTTCCACTTTACAGTCAAGCTTTTTAAAAGGCTATCTGCACTTAAAACTCCTATCCCTTCCACTGTAGTTCACTTTTTAACCAATTTCCAGAAGCTTCTGCTACAGCTTCCCACTGAAACTCTTCTCACCAAGGTTACCAAAGTGAATGGCTTGATAGCCATTAGATCATATCATTGGACTAACTCTAAAGTCAGTTTTGATAATGAATTGCTTCTCTTGCTACTCAATCTTAAGTCAAGGTAACAATTGGCTATCAGAGGTGTGGCTGGCAGCGAGATAAAATGAGGGTATTGAAATGGAAGTGGAAAATAAAGACAAATAACTCAAAAACTTTATGTGCTGCTTTTGTAAGAAACATTCATTTCAGAGATGACAAATTGCACTCAATTACACCCTTAATAAAAACACCAATTGCAAATAGAAACAATACAAGGAGAGTACCTAGTTAGAGAACAGTCAATTAGGGTCCCCAATGGGAAATATATTGGAAATATTAAAAATATATTTTCATGAATCTTTACTATTAGAGGAGAGGGCTAGTGGAATAGCAACAATATACCATTCATTTTCATATTGCAGGATTTTCCATATGGATATTAAAGATCAACAACCAAAGATACTTAAGATAAATGCAAGACTTCTGAAAGATTTAACACTCATTTTCATATATAATTTTTGTGATTCTAACTTAAAAATTAGTCCCATAGCTTTATGGTACCAAAGCTCCTATTTTTATAAACTTCCCAGGTCTGCAAAGGACCAGTCATGGAATAAACAGATTACATTAGTTCTATGACATGATCCTGAAGTGATCTGCGTACAAAATCTCACTGTCTTCTCTTTAGGAAGTGTTTTATTAGAAACCGGGATGTGTGATTATATTAATTCAGTGTATTTTTTCTTCAGAATGAACTCTTCTCAATTTTTCCTTTAGATAAATTTGGAAATAAAGGCAAATAGTAATCTTTGATTTACTGTTGCCTATGATTTTCAATGATAAGCTGCTGATTGAAGTATACATTTAAAAAATTTAAATTTTGAAATGTATTTCCATTTCTGTCAGTTGCAGTATTTGCTTCCCATCAAAAGCATCATAAAATCTTCATCAGATGACAAAGGAATGAATACTTTAAACAGATCTCAGTAATTGTATTGTGTGCAGAATAACAATCTAATGAGCATAATAACAATTAGTAGGGTATAAATAGACTCTAAAAACAAAAATAACGATAAGTCAGATAGCAAAATAAAAAAATATGCAACATGAATAAATTGAGACGTTTGGATTTTATGAACTAATATCTCTGCTGTTTTGTTTCTATTATGGAATAGAGAGATTCCCATGCTAGGTTTCTTAAAGTCTTTCATAGTCAAGTAGGTTTGCCAGCACATTCGAGTAATTATTCAAACTGTTGTGAATCTTAGAAAAGAGAAGGTAACTGGGCACATA
>RJWJ010031426.1:0-19480 GCA_004363605.1 Indri indri
AAATAAATAAATAAATATAATAAATGCATAATTTATAATAAAAAAAGAAAAATCATATGATCATATCAAAAGATGCAGAAAAAGCATTTGAAAAAATCTAGCACCCACTCATGATTAAAAATTCTCAACAAACTAGGAATAAAGGAAAACTTTCCAACTTGATGGAGAACATCAACAAAAAACTTACAGCTAATGTTTTAACAATGAGAAACTTCCCACTAAGATCACGAACAAGGCAAGAATGTCCTCTTTCATCACAACTATTCCACATTATACTGGAAGTCCAAGCTAATGCAACAAATAAGAAAACCAAACAAAAGGTATACAGATTGAGAAGGAAGAAATAAAACTTTATTCACAGATGACATGATTGCCTATCTAGAAAATTTCCAAGAATCACCAAAAATCTACTGGAACAAATAAGTAAGTATATCAAGGATGCAGGATATAAGGTTAATATACAAAAGTCAATTGCTTTCTTATATACCAGAAATGAACAATTGGAATTCGAAATTTAAAACAGCACCATTTTTGTTAGCACCAAAAATTGAAATACTTAAGTATAAATCTAACAACATATGCACAAGATTCTATTAACTGTATTTTCTCATTATCTGTATTTTTGATGCTGTTGTATCTGGGTCCTTACTGACCAGAGAAGGTCTGACCTTCCCAGGGTTAGCTAATTCCTATAGATAGTAAACAACTTGTCCAGGACTGTGCATTTTACATGCAAACTAACCAATCCAAAGCCCATATTCCCCACCGCCTACCTCATCTCTGGAGCTCTCATGCCATCTGCATGCTCCACTGAGGACTGGCTTGCCTGGCGTCCAGTTCCAAAAAAAACCCCACCACAGCCCCCACTAACAACAGAGCCTAAGCCACTGAGGAAATCACACTGTCAGTGGAAATACAACACACAAAAATCATGAGATACAGTAAAATCAGTGCTAAGAGGGAAATTTATGCCCTCATTGAAAAAAGTAGAAAGTTTCAAATAAATAACCAAATTATTGCACCTCAAGGAACTAGAAAAGCAAGGAAAAACCAAATCCAAAATTAGCGGAAACAAAGAAATAGTACAGATCAGAGCAGAACTAAGTGATATAGAGACTAAAACAATAATACAGAGGATCAACAAAATAAAAAGTTGGTTCTTTGAAAAGATTAACAAAATTGATAAACTACTAGGTAGATTAACAAAAAAATGACCTCCAGCTCCATCCAGTCTGTTGCAAATGAGAGGATTTCATTCTCTTTTATGGCTAATTAGTATTCCACTACATAAATACACCACTTTTTCTTTATCCATTCATCCATTGCTGGACACTTAGGTTGATTCCATATCTTTGCTATTGTCAATAGTGCTGCAATAAGCATGGGGTTCAGATTCTGCCATGAGACTACTGGAATTGATAAACAAATTCAGCAAAGTCACAGGTTACAAAATCAATGTATGCAAATCAGTAGCAGTCCTGCACACCAACAATAGTCAAACTGAGAACCAAATCAAAGACTAAATACCCTTCACAATAGCAACAAAGAAAATAAAATACCTAGGAATGTATTTAACTAAGGAGATGAAAGACCTCTACAGGGAGAACTACAAAACACTGAGGAAGGAAATAGCAGAGAACGTAAACAGGTGGAAAACCATACCACGTTCATGGGTCAGCAGAATCAACATTGTTAAAATGTCTATACTACCCAAAGTGATCTACAGATTCAATGCAATCCATATTAAAATACTGATATCATTTTTCACAGATCTAGATAAAACAATTCTATGCTTCATATGGAACCAGAGAAGATAGCAAAAGCAATCTTAAGCAAAAAGAACAAATTGGGAGGCATCACTTTACCAGACTTAAAGCTACACTATAAAGCTGTAACAACTAAAACAGCATGGTAATGGCACAGGAGATAAAGACAAGAGATACAGAACCAATGGAACAGAACTGAGAACCTAGATATAAAACCATGCTCATATAGCCATCTAATCTTTGACAAAGCAGACAAAAACATACACTGGGGAAAGGAATCATTGCTCAATAAATGATGTTGGGAAAATTGGATAGCCACATGTAGAAGACTGAAACAGGATCCACGCCTTTCACCGCTTACAAAAATCAACTCACAGTGGTTAACAGACTTAAACCTAAGGCATGAAACTATAAGAATTCTAGAAGACAATGATGGAAAACTCTTATAGACATTAGCCTAGGCAAAGAATTTATGAAGAAGACCCCAAAGTCAATCATACCAACAACAAAAATAATTAAATGGGACCTGATCAAATTAAAAAGCTTCTGCATAGATAAGGAAACTATCACAAGAGCAAACAGACAGCCTGCAGAATGGAAGAAAATATTTGCATGCTACACATCTAATAAAGGGCTGATAACTATAATCTATATAGAACTCAGGAAAATCAGCAAGAAAAAATCAAACAACTGCATTAAAAATGGGCAAAGGACATGAACAGAAACTTTTCTAAAGAAGACAGACTAATGACCAACAAACGTGAAAAAATGCTGAACATCTCTAATCATCAGGGAAATTCAAATCAAAACCACAATGAGATATCACTTAACTCCAGTGAGAATGGCTTTTATCAAAAAGTCCCAAAACAACAAATGTTGGCATGAATGAGAAGAGACAGGAACACTCATACACTGCTGGTGGCACTCCAAACTAGTACAACCTTTGTAGAAAGTAATATGGAGATACCTCAAAGAGCTACTAGTAGAACAACCATTTGAACCAACAATCCCATTACTGGGCATCTACCCAAAGGAAAAAAACACATTCTATAAAAAAGACATCTGCACTAGAATGTTTATAGCAGTACAATTCACAATTGCAAAGATGTGGAAACAACCCAAGTGCCCATCAATACAAGAGTGAATTAATGAAATGTGGTATATATATACCATTAAGTACTACTCAGCCACAAAAAACGATGGTGATCTAGCACCTCTGGTATTATCCTGGATAGAGCTGAAGCCCATTCTACTAAGTGAAGTATCACAAGAATGGAAAAACAAGCACCACATGTACTCACCATCAAATTGGTACTAGCTGATCAACACTATGTGTACATATAATAGTTCATCGGGTGTTGGGCAGGTGGAAGAGGGGAGGAGGGGATGGGTATATTCACACGTAATGGGTGTGCACCGTCTGGGGATGGATATGCTTGAAGCTCTGACTCTGGCAGGGCAAAGGCAATATATGTAACCTAAACATTTGTAGCCCTGTAATATGCTGAAATAAAAAAAATTTAAAAATTTTCAAAAACCCTAAAGTTTATTAATTTTTAAGCAACTGATAGGATGACAAAGTCAAATCTGAATAGCAATCAAAAGGCCAAGCATAAATAAATAGTTAGTTATTTATTCCATTGGGAGAGGCCCAAGGAGACAGTGCCTTTTCTCCACTGCATCACCAGATAGCTGTTGTCCCAGGCAGTCTCCCTTCCTCAGGGAAACTGAGGGACTGTAGCCCAAACCTGCTGCTGCCACTCTGCCACATGAACCCTAAGTCCACTACATCTTCAGGCATCTCTTTCACTCCACCATTAGCTCCAGCAGCCGTTTGGAATTGATAGATTCTGATCATTTATCAGGTAGGGACTCTGGAGTCAGCCAGTGTGAAGTCTGGGTTCCTATTAACCAGCCATGGACATGGGTTCCATCTCCTCTCAGGCTGGCGTCTCCCAAGCACATGAGATGGGTCCTCTGGTGATGAGACGCAGTGTCCATTCTCCTCAGGCTGACTTCCCTTACACACTTACACCAGCTTTCTTCACCAGTGCCTGAAGTGGAGCCACCACCCTTACCACACCTGCAATCCCCTGCTGCGGCCTTTCCCCCTCAGTTCCTGTGCTGGCCCAGCCCTCCTGCCCCCTAAACCTTCAGCCATGGTTTTGGGCTCCAGCTCTGCAGATGGCACCTCCTGCCTTTACCAGCTGACCCTGCAGGCCCCCAGCCCCACACAAAGACTGTACACTTCCCAACACCCCTGCTACCTCTGGGTAAAAAGCAGAGTTCAGATCATTCTTGCTTCCCTCACTCCTTCATTCTATTATAAAACACCAAAAACAAATATAAAAATAAAAATAATCTTGCTCTTTTAAAATCTCACCTGCTGCTCCCCTCCACCGAACTCATGGTCACCCTCCCATTACCGCTGACTACTCTGGCACCTGGCTTGCACTTTGTCCTACCCCGAGCTCTGACAATAGTTGAATTCAACATTTGTTTTTCACAAAGTCCTAATCTCAAAGGACCTTTTCCTCCACTTCTATCAGGTGTCCATTCACATGACCACACTATGGACCTTGTCATTTCTTGTAACTGTCCCAACTCCAAAGTCATTAACTCAGATACCTCTTGACTACAATCACCTATTTTTTCCAGCTTGCTTATCAACTCCTCCCTGAGAAATGAAGTTTTACCTGCTCTAGACCTCAGGCCACCTACTTCTCTACTTTCCCTCTGTCTGTGATCAATGTCTTCCTTACCGGCTACCTTATCCAGCTTGGATTCCACAATCATTGTCCCAATAGCCTGGTTGCCATATTCCTTCTTGACCTTCCAAAATCAGATATTTGCCTACCCTATGTTTTTTGCCCCTGTGAACCTGAGTGCTACTGAAGAAAGTCACACCATAGGAACGACTGATTACATGATGAGTTTTTAAATACTGACTTCAATGGCCCTTGATGCTGCCTGGAAAACTGGCTAGATTCCTCTAATCAACTCCCTCTCCCCCTCTTCCCATGTCACATAGCTGCTCCACTTTCTCCAAAAGATGGGAATTATCTGTCTTCTCCCATCCCAACTCCTTCCATTCTCAAAAGAAAGAACCCTTTCACTTTAAAAAAAAATAGAAGGCACCAGGCGGGATGGCCTCACCTTCCAACCCAGCTGAGTCCCAGCTGCTGTCCTTGTGCTTTGGTAGGAATGCCATCCTTCCTCCCGCCTGGGGTCAGTAATGCCCTTGGGCATTGGTTTTACTGCTTCCCAGGCTTTAGGGATCCCAGTACAATTATATAATGATTATGTGTGAATATTTATAATAATTTCTCCTCTGCACATTCAGCCTCTTTATCTCCACCAGACACATCCCACTGGCTTAAAAGTAACCATTTCCTACTTCTGCAAGATCCTTCTCATTGCTTCTTTGTGAGTTTCTGCCACTTTTTTTAAGTATGCTCTACTGTGACCCTCACTTTACCTTAGCCATTACCACGTCTCCCTTTAGCCTTTCATAAACATCTTTAAGAGTTATTTACAAAGTCCACATGGAGCAATAAATTCATGTTTTGATCCAGCCCCTCTGCTAACAGCAATGATACATAAAATACAAAAAGATAAAACCAAAATGTTTCGAATAACATAAAGAACAAATCATAAAAGAAGTCATAAGTCTGAGTACATTAAATCGAAAAACATCTGTTCAAAGAAAGACACAAAAACAAACTAAGGGATGATGATGCCCAGACTGGAAAAATATATTTGTAAGGCACATTCCTGACAAAATATTAGGGTCTAGAATACACAAAGAATTCCCACAAGCCAATGAGAAAAATAATAAAAACCTCCAGAGAATAATGGGCAAAAGGTAAAAGGCCATTCAGAAGAGGAAGTCAAATTGTCAACAAGTAGCATAAAGATGTTCATCCTTATGAATAATCAGGGAAAAAGAAATTAAAGACACAATAAGATATCATTTCACATCCATCTGAAAGGTAAACTAAGAAAGTCTGACAATACCAAATGTTGCCAATGAGTATGTGGAAAAAACCGAAACTCACATGGTGCTGGTGATACTTTGGAGAGCCACTGACACTATCAGGTGAAACTTGGGGTATGTGATTCACATCTCAGTGTTCCCACTCCCAGGACTACTCAGATGCATACATGCAAGGAGGCACACTTGCATGGAGGAATGTTCAGCGCATCTCTGTTTGTAATAATAAAAACTTGGATATAATTTAAACATCCATTAATGGAAGTTGCTGAAATAAGATATATTTATAGTATAAATGAACTTAAGCTCTATCTCCAGTAGATATGTAGATAAATTTCTAGAGCATAATATTGGGTTTTAAAAAGCAATTTGCAGAAAGAGACATAATGTATAATATCATTTATATTTAGATTACAGACTTATAAAATAATATTGCATATTATTTATACATACATATGAATGGATAGTATTAAATATGCACAGAAATGAAAGACACCAAATTACTGATAATGGTTATCTCTGAAAGGTAGGATGTGGGATTGAGAAGGAGTATATACAGGGAGATTCAACTATGTCTTTAACATTTTTTGGTCTAAAGCAAGTATGACAAAATATTAAGATTTGATAAAACTGGGTGGCAGGTCCATATGTGCTCATTATATATATTTTCTAAACTTTTATTTTATAAATTTTATATTTAAAAAATGTGGAAGTTATTTTTGTTTCTTATATCCACTTCCTTGCCTGGTTCCGATTCTCATCATGCTGCAAACTGGTTTAGAGAACCATCATTCCACCCAGAAATGATGCCAACGACTTCGTAATGTACATTCCAATGCACAGTTTTCAGTTTCACTTGGCCTACCAGAAATGGTCTCTTGACTTTGATGACACACGTTCTCATTTCCCCTCTGCCTTCCTGGTCATTCTTCCTTTCCCTCAATAGCTTGCTCATCCTCTTCTAACCCTGCTGCTCATTAGCTTTCAGAGAGGGACTTCAGCATCACAGTATGAGGGGGGAACTCTGCAGACCCACTCCCCAGTGAAAATGGTAAAAATTATTTTTTTAAAGAACCATTTAAAGTCTCTGGAAATGGTCCCAAGAGAATACAACAAATGAAGAAATGAATGAAGAAAATCTATTAAAACTTGGTAAGAATAGCAAGTCTGTGGTATTTGAACTGAAACCCACTCCCATCCTCCCTTTCCTAACTCAGTGAGATGGAAATTCTACTCCAAACTGGTGCAGCCAAGAAAATGGAGCTCCCTACCCAGAAGCCAGTCAGAGGGCTTTCTTCCCAGGAGAGGTAGGATATCAGCATTTCTCATTCTGCCTCTAGCAAACTATTGTTGAGGCTAAGTTGCAAGTGAGTGTGGGCAAAATGTGCAGGGTCCCTTCTTCTGCCCACTCCAAACTCATAAAACAAAAGCTCTACCTTGAGTGTGGCATGACTGAGAATACCAGGGCCTTGGCTGCCCTAGTGCTTGCTCATAAAGCACTGGTTCCACACTAGGAGAGGCAAGCCAAGCACCTGCATCATTACCTGATACCTCCACCAAGCACTCAGTTCCAACAGTGGGAATGTCACTCAGAGAGAATTGTGCTGTTGTCCCCATTCCCAGCTACAGATGCCTGCCTCAGAAGCTTTGCCTGAGGGGAGAAGTAGACCATAAACAGCTCCTAATATCTTCCCAAAGAAAGTGATTTCATTTGCAACAGAGTATAGAGAAGTTCAAGCCCAAGGGCACTCTCAAAAATAGTGGAAGACATTGTGAAAGCCAACTGAGAGGAGATAGGCAGAGTAATTGAAAATGTACACTAAACTACAGGTCATTTAGTTTGCCCAAGAGAACCTGGGAAAGAGATAGCTGGGAGGAACCCACCTGGGGTCAGAACAAATATCACACACTGACAACAGAAATTATCCCCTTAAAGGAGCCTAACATGATTGGTGTAATCTGTGGAGCCATTAATGTCTGAGGGCATTGCTTAAAACAATAGAGCAACCAGCCAGCAATTAATGGCATTTACCAGCTGTGTGTGGTTAAGAGAAGTGACAGTCAAAAAGAGACCTGCCAAAACCAGTGCATCAGAGAAATGTGGGACACTGTTAAGCACATCGACATACATGTAATGGGAGCCACAGAAGGAGATGAGAAAGAGAAAGAAGCAGGAAAAATATTCAAAGAATTAATGGCTCAAAATTCTCAAAATGTATTAAGAGTTAGCCTTCCTCAAACCTCAGACCTAAACTCTCTCCACTTGTCACTCTGTGATCCCTCCCTAGGCAATCTGAGACATGTGTGTGTGAGTGTGTGTATGTGTGTGATGCTAGTGACTTACCTATTTTTGTCTCAGTTCAGACCTCTCTGAGTTCCAGACCTCTATGTCCAACTCTTTATTTCACATTTCCTCTTGTGTATTTCAAAGGTAACCTCGATTTTAACATCTCCTCTCTGTTTCCACAACCACCACCACTCCCCAGCCTATGATATAGTGAGCTTTCAGCTAGATCACCTCAGTGACCTACTCACTGTGCACCTGCACCAACTTACTCCATGGCACACCTGTGCTCACTCCTGCTCTGCATCCCATTTGTTCACTATCTGCAACCAGAGTGATGTTCTCCAAACACAATTTGATTATATCCAGCCTCCCTCCCCTGGGAGGAACATTAATTCCTAATTAACATAAAATTCCTTAGCTTGGCCTCCAAGTTCTAGCCCTCTCTCTAGCCTTATCCTGCACCATGTTTACCAGGTGGTATGTGAGCCACACTGGCCTTGCCTGAGGCCTAGATATCCAGCATGCTTCCTGAACCACAGGGTTTCTGAATATGCTATCCCTTCTGTCTGGAATACTCCTTTACCTCTGTTTACCTAGCAACCCCTACTTTTCCCAGAGTAGATCAAATCTCAAATTTCTACTCTTCAGGGTAGACTTCCTTGATCCTCAAACGAGGTAAGCTCCCTACAATGCATTCTCCAAGTGAAATGTTTTTCTTCTTCATACTCCTAAAGAGAATTGCAATTTTAATTGTATTTGTGTAGTTAATTGATTCATGTCTATCTCCAGTGATATTCTAGAGTTCCATGGTGGTAAAATTTTTGTCTTCTCCACTTATCGTTGGACACCCAATGTCTAGCACACTGCTCAATAAGAGTTTATTAGACAGAGTCTATTTATTGAGAACTGCAATGGACTGAATGCTTGTATAACCCCAAAATTCATATGTTGAAATCCTACCACCCAACGTGAAGGTTTTAGGAGGTGGGGCTTTGGAAAGTGTTTAGATCAGGAGGCTGGAGCCTCACAAATTGGGATTAGTGCCCTTATAAAAGGCACCTCAGAGAGCTCTCTCACCTGATTTCCACCACATAGGACATAGCAAGGAGTTAGCAGTCTGCAACCCTGAAGAGGACTCTCATCAGAACCCAGCCATGCTGGCACTCTGATCTCAGACTTCCAGCCTTTGGAACTGTGAGAAATAAATTTCTGTTGTTTATAAGCCATTCAGTCTATGGTACTCTGTTACAGCAGCCAGAACTGACTAAGACAAGGACTTACTCCAAGACATTTACAATGGAAACCAAATCCCTGTCTTAATTTTGCATTGATTGGAACAAAATGGAAACCATATAATTAGAGTAGAAATGGTTTGTGAGTATATTATTTTCAAGACATCTTTATATCAATAATTATTATTGTATATATTCTCCCTCATAGTTAAAATACATTGGAATGCTATAACCAGAGCCTATTTGTGAAAGACTTACAATATGAAAATAATTCCAACCACCTTGTCCCCTACAGAAGCCAACAAAAGGGACTAAGTTAATGAGCACTGCTCAGGGGTCTATGGGAGCCTGTTGAGTAGGTGCAAAATAAGGGTCTCTATCATAGCATCAGATTTATATTGAGATTACTGGATGAAGGGACTTAAAGCTTTGGTCTGACTTAAATAATAAGTGGGTGATTTAAAATCTTTATTCAGCTTGCTTTCAGTTTCAGTAGATGGGGATTGATGTGTGGGAAGGAAGAATTGACTGTCTCACATAAGTGCCACTGCTTTAAATTCTACTCCCTGGGAGCTCATTTAGATGCTGAAATAGTGTGAAATCACGTTCATATGGGCAAAAACAGTTTATGAAACTGCCTTCAGGTGGCCCCACCTGCTCCATTCTAAGTGAGTTAAGATTGATACTGAGTTAAGATGAAAATGTACCCATTGCCTTTCACTGAGTTTCACTGTGGAAACAAGCAATCCTGAACTTGCAGCGCCTTACAACAATGAGCTTTACCGTCCGCTGCAAGTCAGCAGCGTCTCTGCGGCTCACCTTGGTGTGGTCTGCATTGCAGCCTGCGTGAAGGAGAAGGAGGAGCAGCCTGGTGTCACCATATCTCACTGCAGAGGGACGAGATCAAGGACAGCCCACTGAACTCACGGGGCATCAGCGAGGGTGCGCTCCAGGTCTCATCTGCTCTGCTTGCAACACTCAAGGTTCAGGCCAGCGCCAGTGGGAGGGAAGCCACTCCCCACACAGGGGCTCAGAAGGCCACCGCGTTCGGTGGGGACACGTGCTCTTTGTACCGGGAAGACAGGAGCCTCTGACCTTTCACGGGAAGACAGCCTCGCCCATCGTTTGCATATTGTCTATGGCTGGTTTCCAGATACCAGGCAGAGTTGTAGCAACAGAGATGCAGGGTTTGCAAAGCCTAAAATATTTTCCAGCTGGCTTTTGCAAAAAAGTAAGTTTGCCAGCCCTGCTGTAGAACTTAAACCAACAAAAGCTGGGACATAGGGGAGGAGCCAAGACGGTGGATGAGAAAAGCCACCAGTCAGAGTGTCTCTG
Organism: Indri indri; assembly: GCA_004363605.1. Lineage (NCBI taxonomy): Eukaryota > Metazoa > Chordata > Mammalia > Primates > Indriidae > Indri > Indri indri. The sequence continues at coordinate 10,615 of RJWJ010031426.1, forward strand.
CACAAAAGATGAATTTTAGAAGAAAGAGAAAAAAATAAGCTAGCAGAGAAACATAGATCAGGTGAGGGTTGGAAGGAAGGGTGCCTGAAACTATAGGAGACTCCATGGGAAGATGTTGTGGAGGAGAACTGGAAGGAGAAAGGTCCCAAGAGGCTTGGAGACCAGCGACATGGGTAGGTGGAACAGTTAACTTCCCCCTCCCTTGCATCTCGGACTGCTGGCGGGCTCCTGAGCGGTTGGAGAGACCTGCAGACACCAGCCCAGAGACGGCTGCCGCCAGTGAGCAGTGGCCTCTTGCGGACTCAGCGCTGGGCTCCCAGCCCCCTCGGGGCACCTCCCCAGACGCAGACCCGAGCCTATCAGCAGGCGCCATAGTGCTCCATTCTCTCCTTCCCCCTCCCTACCTGTGGGTGCCCAGAGAGACAATTTAGCCATCACACGGAGGCATCTCCAAGGAACAGGACCTTTCCTTTTGGGGCCCTACAGCAGACTGAGGGGTACTCAGACTGTGAGTTCCCTACCTGCCAGCCCTCCCAGGTACTACTTGCCTGGGGACTCCAGGAGAGCGGGGCAAATCCCAAGGTGGAGTGAAATCAATCCAGCTTGGGCACCATGTAAGTGATTCAAGACCAGCACCCCTCCCCCTGGCAGGGTCAGGGATTGATCTCCAGGGCCCAGGGGACAGGCCTGCAGACAAGACCCCATACACCCAGTTCAGAATTGCACTGCCCCAGGGCAAGAAGAGAGATCTGTGAAAGAGCCTAGTGAGGAGTGTGTGCCTTCAGGGACAGATCAGCGTGCCAGAGTGGCAACCCTCCTCCCAAAAGGGGGCTGTGCACCCAGCTCAGGCTACGATCCTGGGTAGGGAACCTCCCAGCCCACGTCACAGCCAGGGGAGGTCCATTGGCCTGAGGTCCCACTCGCTGGCAGAGGCCTGGGAGAGGACACAGAAAGGGGAAGGGTGGAGGGGAGTGAGACCTGCTCCAGAGATCTTGGACACCCCCACCCCCCAAGCCCAGACTTTCAGCTGAGCGGAGCCATTTCAGCCCCTCCAGGCCACTTTCCACAGAAACAAAGAGCTGATCTTTGACCCCTGCTAACAGCAGTTGTGGAGCCTGAGGGCAGGCTTACCTAACCCAGCCCCACCCAGACTCACTCCCAGTCCTGCCCCCACTGAGGTGGAGAACAAGGACACACCTGGAAATCCCAGGGCCCCACCCACCACCTGAGGCACTAGAGGTGCTCTCTAGAGGAACAAAGACTGGCTACAGGACCCAAAAACAGCACTGCAGCTCACTCCTCCCTGAAAGTGCCACCTACTAACAGGGAGGTCATCCTGCACACCCTTTTACTGCATCTACTTATTGATCATAAAGGGTGTGGTAAAATCTCACCCACAAACACCACCTACTGGCTCAGAAACTAAACAGGGCGTGTCATTATCCAAACAAAAATCTAAAGGCAAGAAGGAAAAACAGATCCAGATGGGAAGGAACCAGCGAAAGAACTCTGGAAGTATGAAGACTCAAACGGAAAGCACACCCCCAAAGAGGAACAACAGCTCCCCAGCAATGGACATTAACCAAACTCAGAACACTAAAATGACAGAAGAAGAATTTCAAACATGGATTGTAAGAAAACAGAATGATATTCAAGAAAAAATGGAAAACTAACACAAAGAAACCACAAAAAAAATCCAGGACTTGGAAGAAAAATTCACTAAAGAAGTTGAAATATTAAAGAAAAATCAAACTGATCTTCTGGAAATGAAGGACTTATTCAGGGAACTACAAAACACCGTGGAAAGCCTCAAGAACAGGGTAGATCAAACAGAAGAAAGAATCTCAGAGATTGAAGATAACTCCTTCCAATTAAATAAGTCAGTCACAGAAATCGAGCAGAAAATTAAGAGAAAAGAAATAAGCCTACAAGAAATACGGGATTATGTGAAAAAAAACGAACCTGAGGTGACAGGGTTTCCAGAAGGTGAAGAAGAAAACACTCGAGGGCTGGAAGAGCTATTTGAAGAATTAATAGAGGAGAATTTTCCAGGCCTTGCTAAAAATCTAGATATACAGGTACAAGAAGCTCAATGGACCCCAGGGAGATTCAATGCAAATAGGAAGACACCACATCACGCAGTCATCAGATTGACCAAAATAGCCACTAAAGAGGCCCTTCTACAAGCTGTAAAGCAAAAGAAACAAGTAACATATAAAGGAACGCCCATCAGAATAACTCCAGATTTCTCAACTGAAACCCTACAAGCAAGAAGACACGGGGGCCCCATTCTCACTCTTCTGAAACAGAATAATGCCCAGCCTAGAATCTTGTACCCTGCTAAACTAAGTTTCATATATGAAAGAGAAATAGAGACATTCTCAGATAAGCAAAGACTGAGGGAATTCACCAAGACAAGACCAGCTCTCCAAGAAGTACTCAAAACAGAATTACACAAGGATCAGCATGATAAACACTCTCGAATGTGAAACCACTCAAAAGTTAAAGATCAAAGACTAGATTCCACAATGGCTCAAGAGAGAAAACAAAGCAACAAAATGCAACCCAACAGAATGAAAAGTAATTCACCCCACTTATCGGTTCTCTCAATAAATGTGAATGGCTTGAACTCCCCTCTCAAGAGACATAGGCTGGCCGAATGGATAAAAAAAAACAAGCCAAGCATTTGCTGTCTCCAGGAAACGCATCTAACCTGCAAGGATGCATTTAGACTCAAAGTAAAGGGGTGGAAATCAATATTTCAAGCAAATGGAAGCCAAAAGAAGGCTAGTGTGGCAGTTTTGATCTCAGATAACTTGGTTTTTAAGTCAACAAAAGTAATGAAAGACAAAGAGGGTCACTATATGACGGTGAAGGGTACAGTTCAACAAGAAGACATAACAATTCTAAATATGTATGCACCCAACTTAGGTGCATCCAAATTCATAAAGCAAACTCTACTTGATCTAAACAAATCGATACACAGCAACGCCATAATAGTCAGAGACTTCCACACCCCACTGACAGCACAGGACAGATCCTCCAAACAGAAAATTAACCAAAGAAATAATGGACTTAAACAGAACTGTAGAACAAATGGGCTTGACTGACATTTACATGACATTCTACCCAAAAACCACTGAATACACGTTCTTCTCATCAGCTCATGGGACATTCTCTAAGATTGACCATATTCTAGGACATGAAGCATGTCTCAAAAATTTAAAAAAATAGAAATCATACCATGCATCTTCTCAGATCACAGTGGAATAAAAACAGCACTCAACCCCAACAGAAACTCTCATCTCTACACAAAGTCATGGAAATTAAACAACTTTCTGCTGAACGATTCCTTCATAAATGAGGAAGTAAAGATGGAAATCAAAAGATTCTTTGAACTAAATGACAAAGGTAACACAAGTTATCAAAATCTGTGGGACACAGCCAAAGCAGTCCTGAGAGGAAAGTTTATTTCCATAAATGCCTATATGCAAAAGTCAAAAAGATCACAAATAGACAACCTAATGAATCGACTCAAAGAACTGGAAAAAGAAGAACAGACGGACCCCAAACCCAGTAGAAGAAGGGAAATTAATAAGATCAAATCAGAACTAAATTAAATTGACAACAGGGAAACTATGCCAAAGATTAATAAAACAAAAAGTTGGTTCTTTGAAAAAATAAACAAAATTGACACACCTTTGGCTAAACTAACGAAAAACAGAAGAGAAATATCCCTAATAAGCTCCATCAGGAACAAAAAAGGAGAAGTCACAACTGATGCCATGGAGATTCAAGATATAATTTATGAATATTACAAAAATCTTTATGCACACAAACTGGAAAATGTGGACAAAATGGACAAATTTTTAGAAACACACAGCCTCCCTAGGCTCAACCAGGAAGAAATAGAATTCCTGAACAGACCAATATCAAGGACTGAAATTGAAACAGCAATAAAAAACTTTCCAAAAAAGAAAAGTCCTGGACCAGATGGTTTCACACCCGAATTTTACCACACCTACAAAGAAGAACTGGTGCCTATTCTGCAGAAATTATTCCACAGCATCGAGAAGGATGGATTTCTCCCGAACACATTTTATGAAGCCAACGTAACCCTGATACCAAAACCAGGAAAGGATGCAACAAAAAAGGAAAACTACAGACCAATATCCCTTATGAATATAGATGCAAAAATTCTCAACAAAATTCTAGCTAACCGAATCCAGGTGCTTATTAAGAAAATAATCCATCATGACCAAGTGGGCTGCATTCCAGAGATGCAGGGATGGTTCAACATACGCAAATCTATAAACGTAATTCACCACATAAAGAGAAGGAAAAACAAAAACCATATGATTCTCTCAATAGACGCAGAAAAAGCATTTGACAAAATTCAACACCCTTTTATGATAAGAACACTTAACAAAATAGGCACAGACGGGGCTTACCTAAAAATGATACAAACCATTTATGACAAACCCACAGCCCACGTCATACTGAATGGGGAAAAATTGAAAGCATTCCCACTTAGAACTGGAACCAGACAAGGTTGCCCACTATCTCCACTTCTATTCAACATAGTGCTGGAAGGCCTGACCACAGCAATCAGGCAAGAGAGTGGAATTAAAGGCATACAAATGGGAACAGAAGAGATCAAACTCTCACTATTTGCTGATAACATGATATTATATCTAGAAAACCCCATGGATTCAACCAAGAGGCTCCTGGAATTGATAAATGAATTCAGTAAAGTCTCAGGATATAAAACCAATACACACAAATCAGAGGCTTTCATATATGCCAATAGCAGTCATACCGAGAACCAAATCAAAGACTGAATTCCCTTCACAATAGAAACAAAGAAAATAAAATATCTAGGAATATATTTAACTAAGGAGGTAAAAGACCTCTACAGGGAGAACCATGAAACATTGAGGAAGGAAATAGCAGAGGATGTAAACAGGTGGAAAACCATACCATGCTCGTGGGTTGGCAGAATCAACATCATTAAGATGTCTATATTACCCAAAGTGATCTACAGATTCAATGCAACTCCTATTAAAATACCAACATCATTCTTCACAGATGTAGAAAAATTAATTCTACACTTCATATGGAACCAGAGAAGACCCCGCATAGCAAAAACAATTCTAGGCAATAAAAACAAAATGGGAGGTATCAACTTACCAGACTTCAAACTTTATTATAAGGCTATAGTAATCAAAACAGCTTGGCACTGGCACAAAAATAGAGCCATCGACCAGTGGAACAGAACTGAGAACCCAGATATAAAACCATCCTCATATAGCCACCTAATCTTTGACAAAGCAGACAAAAGCATACACTGGGGAAAAGAATCCTTATATTAATAAATGGTGCTGGGAAAACTGGATAGCCACATATAGAAGACTGAACCAGGATCTACACCTTTCACCTCTCACAAAAATCAACTCACATTGGGTAACAGATTTAAACCTAAGGAGTGAAACTATTAGAATTCTAGAGGAAGATGTTGGAAATACTCTTCTAGACATTGGCCTAGGCAAAGAATTTATGAAGAAGACCCCAAAGGCAATCACGGCAACAACCAAAATAAATAAATGGGACCCGATCAAATTAAAAAGCTTCTGCACAGCCAAAGAAACTCTCACAAGAGCAAACAGACAACCTACAGAATGGGAGAAAATTTTTGCATGCTACGAATCCGATAAAGGGCTGATAACTAGAATCTACTTAGAACTCAGGAAAATCAACCAGAAGAATTCAAACAACCCTATCAAAAAGTGGGCAAAGGACATGAACAGAAACTTTTCAAAAGAAGACAGAATAATGGCCAAAAAACATATGAAAAAATGCTCAACATCTCTAATCATCAGGCAAATGCAAATCAAAACCACAATGAGATATCACTTATCTCCGGTGAGACTGGCCTTTATCAAAAAGTCCCAAAACAATAAATGTTGGCATGGATGCAGAGAGATAGGAACACCCATACACTGCTGGTGGGACTGCAAACTAGTGCAACCTCTGTGGAAAGCAATATGGAGATACCTTAAAGAGATACAATTAGAAGTACCATTCGATCTAGCAATCCCATTACTGGGCATCTACCCAAAAGAACAAATGATACTCTATAAGAAAGATACCTGCACCCGAATGTTTATAGCAGCACAATTCACAATTGCAAGATGTGGAAACAACCCAAATGTCCATCAATATGTGAGTGGATTAATAAAGTGTGGTACATGTATATCATGGAGTACTATTCAGCTTTAAGAAACAATGGTGATATAGCACCTCTTGTATACTCCTGGATAGAGCTGGAACGCATTCTACTAAGTGAAGTATCCCAAGAATGGAAAAACAAGCACCACATGTACTCACCATCAAATTGGTATTAACTGATCAACACACAAGTGTACATGTAAGAATAACATCTATTGGATGTCGGGCAGGGGGGAGGGAGGAGGGGAGAGGATGGGACAGGTATATGTATCACAAAGAGTGCAATGCGCACCATCCCAGGGATGGACACACTTGAAGCTCTGACTTGGGGGGAAGGGGGGAAAGGGCATCATACGTAACCTAAACATAGTGATAATAGAAGCAGACAAGTTTTGGTTAGATATTTTTTTTAAATTCTCTATAGACAATGTTCCCCCACCCCGACCCCTGCTATTGACTAACTAAATCTAGCCTGGACATTCCTACTCTCCCACCCTAGGTATGCCCCTGGTGACCATCATCGCATTTTTGGTTTTTATAAGGTATAAATTCTTTTTATTAATATATTATATATTATTTAAAGGAACTTCTTCAGTGTTACAAAAATTCATTAAAAATTGGTACATAATGTAATCTGGATAAAGCCATTTAATTCCATTTTTAATTTTCTTTTCAAACTGCAAAAAAACATTATATGCAATTCAGCTTTCTGTCCAGCACACTTACATTGATATAGATATTTCTAAGGGATAGTTTGAGAAAAATGTATATTCCCCTTGCTGCTCCAGAAAGATTGAGATCAGCAAGGAATCCATTTAAGCCAGAACATTTTCTTGATAGATGTCAGCCTACATTAAATTCAAACTATAAACAGTGAGCCACTGCTGTTTGTTCATAAATAATTTGTTTCTTAGGTTCAACACTCTTCCATGTATGTCCCCACTGACAATTACTGTCTGCATCCCATCTCTGTGGGTACTGCATCTTTGGATTCAACCAGCCCAGGATCGCAAATATCCAGAAAAAAAAAATATGAAATAACAATACAACAATAAAACATAATACAAATTTTAAAACAGCAATATGACAACTGTTTACATAGCATTTACATTGTATTAGGTATTATGAGTAATCTAGAGATGATTTAAAGTATATGGAAGGATGTGGGTAGATCATTTGCAAATACCACACAATTTTCTATCGGGGACTGACTTGAATATCCTTGGATTATGGTATTCGTGGGAGGTCCTGGAACAAGTCCCCTGAGAATACCAAGGGACAAATGCATATTACAATGAATTTCCCTTTACATACCCATTCTCTCACTTTAGTTTCTCCTACTTTTTCTTGACCTTCCCACTGAAACCCTCACATAAACCTGTCCTCTCAGTGGCACAAGATTGTACTAGCTTTCTTGAAAGACACAGGAACTTTTATATCAACATAGGCACAGAAGTGAAGTCATTAATATATGATTTTTCTTTAATGAACCCAATTGTTTAGATCTTCACCACTTGTTATAAATATGATCTTATGACCAAAAATCATCATTGTAATTAAAGTTTTAGAGTGCATGTCCTCGTATAATGCAAATTAAAACAAGATCATCTAACTTAAAGCAATCAGTTGTTTTAGGCATTTTGTGGATGAATTCTGAAAAACTGTAATACCCATATTAGAAACAATATTGGACACAATAATCTTTCATACATATAGACTGATGGTATTTTTTCTTTTTCTCACAGTGGTTGAAAATAGCTATAAACAAAAATTTAGAATTCATCTCCTTAAATTAAGTATCTGCTTATTCATTGAATAACTTGTGCTAAACATCTTAAATTTAATAAGTGATCTTCTAATAGCCAAGCAATGAATATATAATATTAATAATTTAGATATACCAATGCCATTTTTCTAAACTTTATGAAAAACTCATATGTGCATTACAAGCCTCACATACAACATTTTCTATTTCTATTTTACTATTCTATTTTAATATTAGCATGGGTTCATGGAATTTTATAAACTCAACTGATTCAAATTGGTGGTAATGTACATTTAAAATTGAGTATTATAAAAATTTTCAAACATGAAGCAAAATTAGAAATAGTGGTATGATGAACCTCCTTGTCACCCTGATTTTTAAATAATATTTCTAATTCTTGAATTAGAAATGCTTGAGTCATATACAACCAAACAAAAAAAAAAAAAAGGCCCATTCCAGTACATTTTGAAAATATGATTACCTTGTTCTAGGCACCTCTGGCTTTCCCTATTCAAAGACTCTCTTCCACTAGTGGTGGGGAGAGACTGTACAGCAGACTTGAATGGGGGCCCTAGAGTCATGGCCAACTGGCACTAAAGGAAACTTGCTGTAGCGAATGCACATGGGCTTATGAAGATCTGTCCAAGTTAACTGGCACTTTGTCATGATTTTATCTTTCTCTAATATAGGAGTCTTTCAATTGATCTCATTAAAACATATCCCTTCCCTATTCTACAGCTTATGCAATATCTTATCACATCTAACTATTTCCTCATCCACTCAACATGTATGCGTTGAGCACGGACTATGTGCCAAGCACTGTTTAAGCCACTGGGTTCCCATGAAGCTTATATTCTAGTGGGAAGAAAATGG
>RJWJ010031427.1:0-19221 GCA_004363605.1 Indri indri
GGCCTCGGAGAGGAGCAGGAGCGTGAGTCCATTCCCAGCAGCCTCCGGGCAGGGGCAGGTGAAATGCCTTTGTGAGCAAATCGTCTTTTCCTCCTTGGCAAGTGTTTGCATGTAGTAAGGATTGGGTAGGGTGCAGGCATTCACCATGCATGGGTAACAGAGCACTTCCATTCACTCATTTATCCAGGCCAAAAACATTGAGCACCTACTAGGTACAGGCAGAGTTTTGGCAAGTAGGGATACAGAGAGTAAGACATAGACCTCAATAACTCTCACTTTGCTATTTAGAGCACAGTCATAGATGACACAGAAGACACAAAATCAAGGCATTTTAGAGCAGAAAGGATGCTGGAAATAACCTAATCAAAACCCTTTATAATCATATGTGAGAAAAATGCCTCAGATCTCCAGGCCTTTGAAGTTTAAGTCAAGTGGATTCTCTACTACACTCTGATGCATCTTACGAAGATGGAAGCATATTGCTACAACACTGTCCTAGTGAGAGCATGCACAAAAGTGTAGCTACTAAATAAAGGTGTCTCCATCTCTGACATGTGATTTAAAAATGCCCCATCCTAGTCCCCAGTCAAATGAGGATCTCTAAAAATGACGCATGGAGGACCCAAAATATGTTGTATTCAAAGATCCTCAACAACTACATGATACTGTGAGCCTTGGAGTAGCATCATGGAAGGTTCTGGTCCAAGAGTGGTCCGCAAGGGAGACTAGAGCAGCGTGAATATTATGTGATGTTGCATGATGTTGGCTGCTGCCCTGTCTGCACCGGGTTCATGTAAACAGGCAATAGAAATCGCAAGTCAAGGATCTTGGCTTGATTGCCACAGCTTGACTGTAGCCAGAGGGAATGACTTAGAGCCCATGGCTGAGTCAGGAGCAGCTGGAAGTGTGCATGGATACTGGCAGGGCAAACCCAGAGCCGGTGTGGAGAGCCCACGTAGGAAATCACTCCGTATAGCTGCGACCACTGTTCTTGTGCTGTCCGAAAATCTCGAGTGATGAAGGGCTTCACGTTCTTAGCATAAGTTATGCAAAGGAAGGCAAACTGCAGCTACAGACATAATTCCACGGTGAGCTGTGTTACATCAACGGGGCAGGAAGCGCTGAAAGAGGCTCGGCCCAAGGGGCGGCTTCTGACTCACATTTAAAGAATAGAAATGTTAATAGCTATCATTTGTTGTTTACCACAGAAAGGACACTCTGTTAAAGTGCTTTGCCTTCTTATTTCTATTTTAACCTTAAACAATCCTATGAGACCTTTTTTTAAAATTAGATATTTATTATTAAGCCTATTTTACAGATGAAAAAAACCAAGGATCAGAGAGGTTAAGTAACTTTCTCCCAAGTCACCCAGCCACCAAGTGGGGGAGCCAGGATTGAAATCAAGTGATAGAGCCTGGATTGAAATAACGGCTTCAGGCAATTTGTCCCAAACAGGGGTGTGACATCACAGAGGCCCATACATTTCTGCTTTCTTTGTCTGTTTTATATCCGGGTCGTTTTATCCTCTTCCCGTTCTTCGTCATGCCCAAGTTTAGATCTTGCGGTTTTAGCTCGAGCTCTCCAAAGAGCCTGAAATTGACCTTCCTTCCCTTTGTGGCATTAACTGTCATACACACTGTGATAGCCACTTTAGGTGGGCCTCAACCAATGCTTAACGGCAAAGAAGTTGTCCTCAAAAAATTATCCTCATCCATTATATCCTATACGCACACTCTTAATCTTTATTTTCATTTGTTTCTCTTTTTTAATTGAATACATTTCCATTTAAACTTCAGTATAATTTTAGTGTATATTTTTAATGTAAGAAATATATTAGTATAAAATGCATGTAATGTGTATGTAAGTTTAATGTATATGATACATTTTACTTTTTTTTTTTTTTTTACAATGGCTAGGGTGTATAATAAAAAAAGTTTGGAGAGAACTTGCCTATAAAATTCTGAAGTATGAGTTGAGATTACTATACAGCGCTAATACTAATAATGATAATAATTACAATTTTTCGAGCACTATGTATGGCACTCTGTCCTTGAGAATTAAGACAATTATAAATGTTTCTTACAACATTTCAGTAAGTAGGTTTACATTTTTGCATGTTATGAATGAAAGAATGCCTACAGAATTGAAGACCTTTGCCCAAGGATGACTGTCTAAAATTGCTCTTCCAGGGGAAGGAATCGGGTCTCTCTCTGCCCTCTCGTCGTGGAACAGAATGGAAGGGACAGGTTTAGGTAACCGTGGTTTGATGCTTCATGCTGTTGAACCCCTGTCACACTCTTAATCTATAGCCACGTCACATGCAGGTTGTAAAGGATCTTTGCTAATGTATCTGGAGACCTGCTTCATTTTATAGAGGAGGAACACAAATCCCTCGGCGGGGAAGTGAGTTGTCTGAGCTCATGCAGCGTGTTGGTGCCAGAGCTAGGACTTGAACCCAGGTTTCATGACTCCTCCTCCAGTGCTCTTTCTGCTCTACCAGGCTGTGTGCAGATTTGTAGTATTTAAATGGGTGCACACATGGAGAGAAAGAGACTACTGATCTCCTCCATCTACACAGACTGTCTGCACTGGGGAGCAGGGCAGAGCATGGTCAAAAAAGGCAGGAGGTGTTATCTGTGGCTTCACCCTGCTCTGCTCAACTGAGCTAGATTGCTATCTTCCGAGCAGCAGTGCCACAGTCTTGTTGGAAATGATGAAACATTTGTGATTGACCTCCAGGGGCAGAGAAAGTTTGCGGTGGGGCTGGGGAGGGGCGGGGGAGATGTTTCCATTAGGACATCACTGAAACACAGGCTGGGATCAGACCTTGCTCATGGTCCTGGGGGTAAGTACTATCTGGCTGGTAGGATTTTTAAATTAGTTTGAAGAATGTGCATTTGTTTGTGAATGTATATGTGTTGAAGTTTTAGAGAGGGTTCTCCGTTTACGTGCTGGGATTCCAGGATGTGGAATTCAATTTGCAATCAGCTTGGAGTGAGCCTAAGATTCAGCAGTTTGCACTGTATGGGCATTAATCTCTTGTTCCTGAGACCTGAGATCTGCCTGCTTTCGCAGCAGCAGCCATTAGGGCTCTGGCTAGAAAGTGCATAGACTTTGGATCCAGAAAAAACTGGTTTCAAATCCTCACTTTGCTAAACTTTTGTGAGCCTTGGTTTCCTCATCTGTAAAATGGGTATAAAAACACCTATCGTACAGGGTTGCTACAAGGATTCAGACAATATACATTTAGTGCCAGTACAGTGCTCCATCAATACTAGCTATTGCTGGTGCCTGTAGTACCAGCTATTTGGGAGGCTGAGGCAGGAGGATCACTTGGGCCCAGGAGTTCTGGGCTGTAGTGCGCTGTGCTGATCAGATGTCCGCACTAAGTTCAGCGTCAATGTGGTGACCTCCCAGGAGTGGAGACCACCATTGCCTAAGGAGGTGTGAACCAAGCCAGGTCAGAAATGGTGGAGCAGGTCCAAACTCCCATGCTGGACAGTAGCGGGACCATGCCTGTGAATAGCCACCGTGCTCCAGCCTGGGCCACATAGTGAGACCCTTCTTAAAAAAAAATGTAGCCATTAATTTTTCTTTGTAACTCAGAGATATCTCCCCACAGCAGTGTTTTCCTTGAGATCTGTTCTGAGCTGCAAGGATCTAGTATGTGTGGAGGGAAGGGATCAGCCTAGAAGTTTTAAAACATTATCAATAGAAGTCAGAAAATGCATGCTGTCAAAGAGAAAGCCATGAGAACATCTGGGCAAGGAAAGGCCAACAAGAACAACAGAACAGTAAGAGCCAACCCTTCCAGAGAGCTCACTGCATGCTGGGGACTGTTCTAAGAGCTTTCCGTAAATTGCCTCATTTAATCTTCACAACACTAAAGATGTAGGCACTGTAAATAGCTCTGCTTTCCAGTTGAGGAAACTGAGGCACCGGGGTGTTGAATGAATTGACTGAATCAGTGAAAGAAAACTCTTCTGTAGAACTTCAGCACAGAAAAGTGTCCCCAGACCAGGCCTTTCTCCGGCATGTCACTGTCCTGAGAAGGAGCTGGGGAGCGTAGATCAGGCACTCAGGGGAGACTGGGTGATTGGTGACCCTGCTTTTCGTTCTGTGTATTGACCTTACTGTGTGAGCTTTGGCGATTCTACCCCATTGGCAATTCTACCACAATGCCTTAATTAGGATCGACTACATCATTGGTGGAACCTAGTGCAAAATGAAAATCTGGCGTCCCTTGTTCAAAAATTATTAAGAATTTAAAGATGGCAACGGCAAAGCATTAAGCCAATTGGGGGGCCCTCGTGTGCACAGGACCCTACTAGACTGCACAGGCTGCAAACCCATGGAGCCCGCCCTGGCCCTGAGTCCTGACAAGGAGGCAGGAACAGTGCTGGAAGGTTCTCCTGTGACCCTCTTGATAATTCTGCAAGGGAGATATTTCACTTACCAAAGCAAAGAGGAGGAAACTGAGACTCGGGGATATTAAGTGGCTCCCCCAAAGTTAAACGGTGTTTATTATTAATGCATGTGAATTGATTTAATTGCAATGTGTACAGAGTGTTACAAAATGCTTTCCCCATCCCTCACCCCCAGTGTCTCTAAGTACCGTGCTATTAATTGTGGAGTGTAAACTATGGACCAGACATGGTCCCAGCCACCAAAGTGAGCATAATCTGTAGAAGGTGCTTAGTATCCCTGAAATTTACTAGGCCAATTGATGAGATGGAGAATAATTTGGCCCTTTCCAATTCACCTGGAGCTTTGTGGGAACTAGCAAAAAGAATCCACAAATACTATTTAAGTTGCTTGTAATTCTTTGTGTTTTTGCTGATTTAGCCTTGGAACTAAGTTGCATTCACGTTGCATTTATCTAAAGCAATTTCTTGCAAAAATGCTTTCCTCCAAATTACCAAGTTGCATTTCATCTCTAGTACTTTCTTGCAAAAATGCTTCCCCTAAAGTTACTAATCAGAAACTGGATGACTTGCTTTCCTCCTAAAAATATTGGCAGTCCCTGCACCTAGAAATAAGTGCGACTAGAGATGTGGCTTATCCGGTTGACACCCCAAGTTGCTTTCTGGTTAATTTGAATCTAATTCTTTATGCCCATTCTAGAATCATGGAATTCTAGAACAACAAAATGCCAGGACCAAATCGATTTAGCGCCCCTCCTCATTTTATAGACGGGAAACTGAGGCTCAGGGAGAGGAAGCGATGTGCCCAAGGTGACTGAATTTATAAAGTTGCTGAGCTGGGATGTTCATCTAGATTCTCACCCCATATTCCAGAGGAGTCCTAACCACCCCTGACATGGTGACCAGAGCCGAAGAGAATCCAGAAGAGAGTTCTCTGATACTCAGGACAAAGGCGATGCCCTAAAGCTTTCTCATCCCCTATCCCCATGGTATTTGGCAGACTCTGTTCCTCCCTTCCTGTATTTTGCCCTTCCCTGTCCCCTGGTGAGTGGACTTGGTGACAGTCACAGGAGCAGGGACTGTTTAAGACAAGGGGCTTCCCAAGACCCCATGGTTTGTACATTGGGTTGCTTATACCTCCCACCTGAAATTTATGAGCAAGCCCGGTGCTCTCACAGGGCCCCATGTATGTTTATATACTTAAGGCAGCTTGGGGTTGAATCTTCTCCTCTGTTCTAAGGATTGTACTCTGTCGAGCACCAATAGGGTTGGCAGACACCCTTCGCTGGGTTGCATTCTTTCCTCTTTCCATCCACCCACTGCCTGTTCTTCAAATAATGCCCTCTCGGTGACTCTTCCCTGAACGTTCTATCACACCAGGATCTCTTTTTCCTCTGAAATATCATGTATTATTGATACCATTTCTTCTGAAAATTCATCATTCTTCTCCTGTGGCATTTCTTCTGCTTTTTGGCTTTATATATGTGTGTGTGTGTGTGTGCGTGAATATATATATGAATTTATATATGTACGAATTTTTAAAATTTAAGACAGGGTCTCACTCTGTCACTCAGGCTGGAGTGCAGTGGTACAGTCATAGCTCACTGCAACCTCAAACTCCTGGGCTCAAGCGATCCTCCTGCCTCAGCCTCCCTAGCAGCTGGGACTACAGGTGTGAGCCACTGGTGCCTGGCCAACTTTTCCTATATTAAGGTCTTGATTTTCCAAGTACAAATGAACTCTTGAAGGTGCAAATGGCTTTCTCTTCTTCATACTGTCAGAGTATTTCCCACAGGACCCTGCAAATAGACCACTCGGTAAATATTTGATTGACTGATGTTCAGACATCTAGCTGATTATCTCCATGTTCTAGCAACATGATGTGATGTAATTTATGTAGATAAATTTGGTGGCATGCTAACTTAAGGCACTCAGGAAATCTGGGCTTGTTTCAGTGTTTTAAAACATTTTTTTGACTGTAGTTAATAACAACATATTGTATTCTTAAAAATTGCTAAGAATATAGATGTTAAGTGTTCGCACCACAAAAAGTAATAAACATATGAAGTTATGCATATGTTAATTACTTGATTTAGTCATTCCACAATGTATACATATTTCAAAACATATTGTACACAATAAATATATACAATTTTTGTCAATTAAAAAAATAAATTAAAATTTTTTTCCTAACTGGAAGAAAAATGCATGTTAATTGCAGAATATTTTGAAAGTGAGAGAAGGTATAAAGAATGAAATAAAACATCATCCATGATCCCAATATCCAGTTTTGTTAAGGTTTAGGTCTATCTTCTTCCATTCCCCGCTTATGAACAAAGTACATTTAAATAACATCCCCAGTTTATTTTCTGTAAATTCATATTTGTGAATAAATCTATATTTGATATACAGTATTATTGTTAAACTATTCTGGATTTGGTGAACTGAATCAAATTGATTGGGTGGGTTATTACTGAAGTAATATGATAGAGAAAGAAGTTTAGTGATGCAGAGTTTTCTCCCTTTACAAATTTTCATTCTTTGTATGTTCACTTTTTACAGGGTGATTGTGTTGTATGTAGCTAAATACAACTGCATTCTACCTTTTCACAGAACAGGTGTCTTTCTCCAGATGAATTCTTCCTAAATGTAATTTT
Organism: Indri indri; assembly: GCA_004363605.1. Lineage (NCBI taxonomy): Eukaryota > Metazoa > Chordata > Mammalia > Primates > Indriidae > Indri > Indri indri. The sequence continues at coordinate 7,082 of RJWJ010031427.1, forward strand.
AAATGGCCATATAGTATTCCATTTATGCCTTAGCCCTAATTTATTTAGTTTTTGTTTTTTTATTTAGACCGTTTCCTGTTTTTCACTTTTATAATCAATACTATATGGAGCTCTTTTGCAATAATAGCTTTGGATTATTTGTAAATTGTTCCACACCCTTTATCCGTTTACCATTCGGGGGTCCTAGTGTTTTTCTTAACAATTTATGTTAAAAAAAAAGATGTAAATTCTTCAAAATTGTGCTTTGCCATACTTGTTCAATTTTTTTGTCCACTTGCCTTTAAAATTCATTTTAACATATGAAGTTTTCATATTTTAGAGTCAAATCTATTTTTCATGTATTCCTTTGTGATTTTTCCATTGCATCTAAACTGAGAAAGTTTTCTCCTATCTGGGGAGTTATTAAATATTATTATTATATATGAATATCTAATCCCATTTCCTTCTAATTTTAATGGCTCAACTTAAAAGTATTTCCCTCCTTAATCCCTTTGGAATTTATTTTGTTATCTGGTATTATTTTCTTTTTCCTTCCAGGCAGCTAACCCATTGTCCTGTGTGTAACGTTTGCTAAATAATGCTTTTCTCTCCTCCACTTGCTTTGTGAACCACTTTTGTGACATATTTATCGTACACACTGGCATATTTTTTCAAGTCTACACTACTTTTAAAAAGTGATAGAAACCTACCTTGTTACAATTCCTTTTCAAACATGATTCCATTCTTCTTGATTGTTCTTATTTTTCCCCAGATAAATTTTAGAATAATCTTGAGTTCTAAAAAATTTTCACTGCAATTTTGATTGGAATTATATTGAATGAATAAATTAATTTCAAAAGGGGTCTTTTAAAGTGTTCTATCTTCTCAATCTGAAACTTCATATGTCTTTGGATTAGTTTAAGTCTTCTATATCTCTCAGTAAATTTTTATCATTTTTTTCAAAAATTTTCTGATAATTAAGAAGCTTTTAGATATTTTTGTTGTGGTGGTTGCTAAATCTCATGGTGTTTTTTTCCCCATTCTATTTTTTTGTCCATTCCTAGTATAATAATAGGAACAGCTGGTAATTTTAGAATATTTATTCTCTCTACAGGACGTTACTGAGTAGCCTTATTAATTCCACTAGTTTTGCAAGGGATTCTTTTGGGATTTCTAGTATAAAGTCATACATTTTGCAAATAAGGATGAATTTGATTTCTCCTTGCCCAAAGCTATAGTTTCATTTCTTTAATGTAGCAGTTAGTAGCTCAGGCTCCAGCACCTGCTTCTGTCCTCCTGCCCGAGTACAAAGCCCCGTTGACTCTTTTCACCGTCTTAAGCATGTCAGGTAAGCTCTCTGTGTCTAGTTTCATCCTCCGTTAATTGGAAATAATAATAGTACCTATTTCCTGGGGTGGTTTTGAGAATTGGATGAGTTAATATATCTAAAAGTGTCTGCCACGTAGAACATACTCAATAAATATTTATATCCTTATTATTATAAGAGATTGGAGAAACTTTCAATTTCCAGGAATTAGAACTTCAAGGACTAATTTCAAAAAATGGTCACAGCAGACGTCCTTGTCCTCAGATAACTGCTAAAATATTTTACCATTTGTTAAGATAGTGATTATTGGTGCAGTTATCAGTACTGCACCAATTTATTATTCTTTATTATAGTAAGAAACACTCCTCATACTTTTATCTTATGAACTGGAAAAAATTAGAAAGGAGTATTCAATTTCATCACATGCTTTGGGCACTTTACCAAGATCGTCATTTTTAAAACCGGATCTATCGATGTCCTGTTGGTGTTATATGAAAGGCAGCTCCTGTAACGATTGGGATTTAGGCTTTTGAGTCAGATGCTCTTTGAAACATGACTCCCCCAACTAGGGAACAAGGCAAATTGCTCAACCTCTCTAGACCTCGGTTTCATCATCTATGAAAGGGTGGTCATGGCGATTTTCACAGAGTGAGAGGATTAAAGTACGTGGTAAATACTCAATGTTAGTTTCCGTTATTGTGATAATCGACTTCTGGCCCTGCTGGGCTAACTTCTTGATATCACCATATGTTTATCTCTGTATTCATACGTGAGATGAGCCTGCAGAGTTTTCCGTCTTTTTCTGTGCATTAAATTGGCCTATGTTATTTAAGAATTACATGTTCCCTAAAAGTTTGAAATAACTCATTTGTCAAACCATCTAGGTACGGACTTTGAGAAGATAACTCTGATAATGCTTTTACTTTCTAAATAATAATAGCCGGCATTCGTGGATGCTTATTACTATGTGCCAAAACTATAGTAACTGTTCCACATATCTCATCTTATTTCATCCTCGGAAGTATCATTTATATTCGTCTTATCTAATCCTGACACTAGTGATTATTGTCCCATTTTATACATAGGAAGACCGAGGCTTTGTGGGGTTAATAACCAGGCCAAGCTCAGGAAGGGAGTGAGTGGGGATTTGAGCCCCAGCAGTCTGACTCCAACGTCAGTGGCCAGATACCGTGCTGCTCCCCACATTTCTTTCCTGTTATTGTGCTTTGCTTTATCTGTTTAAGTTTTCTGTGCTTTGTGGAATCAATTTTGCTAACTTATATTTTTTTCAGGAAATCAATTTTATTGAGATTTCATCCAAAAAATCTTAGTCGTCCCGCAATTTTTTTATGTCTTCCATTTCTGTGGTTATATTCCCTATGTCATTAATTAGGCTTATTTGTGTTTCTTCCTTTTCTTGATTATCTGAAGCAGCATATTAAATTGGGGGCAAAAGTCTAGTAATGTGGAGGAGGCTGGATGATATTATAAAATGGAAATAAAAATCTATTTCTTTTTAAATCTTCCATTTCCATCCAACTTTGCCTCCTGTTTGCCTTCCCACACTCCAGCCTTTAAAGAACAGAATGCCGGGCACGGTGCGGTGATTCACTCCTGTAATCCTAACACTTTGGGAGGCCGAGGCGGGAGGATCTCTTGAGGCCGAGAGTTCGAGAGCAGCCTGAGCAAGAGTAAGACCTTGTCTCTACAAAAAAATAGAAAAAATTAGCCGGGCGTGGTGGCGCATGCCTGTAGTCCCAGCTACTTGGGAGGCTGAGGCAGGAGGATCGCTTGAGCCCAGGAGTGTGAGGTCGTAGTGAGTTATGATCACACCATTGCACTTTAGCCTGGGTGACAGAGCAATACCCTGTCTCCAAAGAAAAAAAAAAAAAACAATAGAACAGAATGCTTAGGGCTGGAAAGAGCCGTAGGGGTACTTTGCCGAGCTCCCTAATTCACCAGGGCCTAGAAGAGACTTCTGCCCACCCAAGGTCTCACCATTAGCAGGTGACAGAGGCAGGAGAAGCCAGGGCCCCGTCTCCCTGTCTTGTTCTCTTTCCATTATACTTTAATTAAAGTTAAAAAGAATAAATTAATAAAAACAAAAAAAATCTTTAAACCTAATTTTTAAAGATTGATAAAGTCAGTCTAACCATATTGATAGTAATTACTTTAATCTATACGATTTTCATAGAAACAATTTTCTTTTGTGGTTTCATTTTAAATCATTCTTTCTAGAACAAATCAATCCTAAGAAAACAGTGTCAGGCAGGAAAAGGGGCGTCTTTATTCCGCCTCTGATGTCATGCTGCACCTGTTATTAATAGGAAGGCCGTGAGAAAGCTCGTTCATCGGTAGAAGAGGGAAATTTAATAAAATGGAATGTGGCTTTGACTACAGGTCTGGTGAAGTGTGGTTTTGAGGTGCCTGGCAGGGCACTGCGTTAGTGTGGGTCTGGGTGTCAAAATTCAGCACAGCAGAAGAGGGCAGGACAGCCCCTACCCTGACGATGGACTGGGATGTACTAAACTCTCATGTGGTCCAGGAGCTTTTTCACAACATAATTGCCTTAAATTACTCATTTCCTACTCATTTGGGGGAGGGTGTGTGTGCGCACGCAGATGAGCAGATGTTTTGCTGATTTTCTGTCTGATCAGCAATCGTCAATTAGGCCCCAAGGAACAAGCTGCTCATTGTGGTTAGGGGCCATTAACCACTTAAATAATGACATCCGTCATAATTTTCATACCTCATCCTGTCCTGGATCTTCCTTATCTCCAAACTGTACTCAAAAAAAAAAAAATGGTTAAGGTTTCTAAAATAGACCAACCCAATTTTTAGTAGCTCTACTCTAATCACTTTCATGTTGGTATGTTTTAGGGTTGAGTAATACCTAATAATTATCAAGTGCTTCCCATGTGCCTGGCATTGTATAAAGGTCTTAACAAACAGCATAAATCACTGAGCCCACACAAGAACTCTGTGAAGTAAATACTATAATTCTCCCCATTTTACAGGCACAGAAACAGAGGCACTGAATTCAATAATTCACATCTACAAGGAGACAAAACCGGGATCTATATTTAGCTCTGCCTGACGTCTATGCTGTATACTGCTTTCATTTAACCCAGCGGCTGTGTGTCATCTGGCTAGTAAGATGCTCATAGTATATTAAAATGATGGAAAGAAGTGTAGGCAATGTAGTTTTGTATAAAGAGCCAAAATAAGATGCTAGTTTTAAAATAATAGAACATTTATTGAATACAGTGATTCTCAACTGGGAGCATTTGGAAATGTGTGTGGTCATCTTTGGTCATTTTGCTTGTTAATTGACCTGTTACTTGGTAGCCCTCCAGAAGCGCTATGGTCCTGCAGTGTGTAAAACAACTCTAGACAGCGAGGACTTGTCTAGCCCCAAATGTCAGCTACTTGTGAGAAACTCTGATAAAGTGAAACAGTGGTAATTTAAAATGATGCTCTCAAACTCAGGGGAGGAAACTGATGCCTTCAGGGATCAGTCAGGAACTGAAGAGAACGTATCCTGTTTTAGGGCATAAAAATTGAAGTCTTTAAAGTACATCACCAAACAAAAATCATCTAGGTGCCAAATCTGGCCTGTGAATCCCCAAACTGGGGCCTTTTAATGGAGGTTTTTCTGATCAGAAAACATGTTTATGGTATGTTAAGTGAAGAAAAAGCGACTAAGCTGCCTGATCCCATGTTTTTAAAAGATTGCATATGTGTACACACATATTTGCACCTTCACACGTTTATGGAGTGCATATGTTCACGAAAATGTTGAGAAAATTTTTTGGAAGGATATGGAATAAGATTTGAGATGATTCTGTAAAATGCTTTTACATTTACATTTTTAATTATTCTACAAATATCTGTTAGTTGTGTAGTTTTAATAAATAAATCAGGAGAGGAGCCTTAAAACATTGAAAACTTCGAGTGTCATGTTAGGATGCCGCCCTACCCTGGCTCACTGGCCATCCCCTTCAAGGGGAGAATCGTTTTGGTGATTAAGGACAGAGGAGACATTCGATATTAAGTAATCAATACTAAAGCGCCAGCAGTCCTTTAAAAATGGAACATTGTTGATTTCCCAAACTAGCTTCCAGCCCTTTCCCACAATTTTTGCGTCTTTTGTGATGCCATAAATCTCTCTGCTTCAAGTCCAACCGTCCTTACATGGCCATCCCAGCAGGAGTATCGAAGGACCCCAGCTGAGAGCTTAAGAAATCAGTCTCTGTGCTGAAGTTTATGTTAGGAGGGCTTATCCAGGATTACACAAGAGCAGGACATCTTAAATATAGCTGTGCCCCTTGTTCAATCACGTCACCGAATCCTTCAAGACCGTTGCTTCTCTTGAAGAGCCCCCTTCTTGCTTTATCGCGATCATGTTTGTATTTTACTTCCAGCGTGTTGGTGCTACATTTTTTATTTTGTGCACGAGTCACTTCCGACAGCTTTGTTTGTGGCGTTTGCAATACTGGATTTTCTCTCTACCTCTGGGGAGGCAGGAGACGGGCGATTTCCTGGAGTCCTTTCTCGCCTGCTGGCTAGGTCAGTCCCCACAGTCCTGCCTCCTGCCTCCCTGCCGCTCCTTCTCACCAGCTCCCCTACAGAAAGGATGGAAAATGCCTGCTGCCTACAAGGTGACTCTGTGGGGCTTCTTGGCACAGCGGAGTGGGTGCTGGGAGGCACGGAGGGAGGACTGCATCACAGACAGGGAGGGGGACTCTCCCATCTAGAACATGCTCCCCTCTCATCCCCCACCCACCGTCTCACATACTGAATCTATACAAAGTACAGAACTCATACCTGGATTCTGAATCCACCTTTAGAAACCAAACTACTAAATAAATAGAAATCTCTGGGAGTGATACTGTTAGGTGCATTACTCATGGTAAGTGGAAAGCAAAATCTAGATAGAGTTAAGGTCCTTTGGGATAAGTGTCTAGAAATTATCACGCAGGAGAGAGGGGGCTGGAAGAAATATGCTGAGTAAATTGGGCATGCGTCGCTCCCAGAGTTTGACCTCCCTCCGAAGAAAAGTCATTCCCAAGGTCTGGCTCCTTGCTGCTGCTGTTTGACGGCCAGGTGTGGGGGAGACGGTGTTGTTTCCTCTCCAGAGTCTCTGGAGTCTCTCCAGGTGGCCGGCGCCCACAGCCAAGTGGAGGTGGTGACTTCGAACCCCACACCCTCCCCCCCATCACTCCTTTAGCTCTCCCCCAACTCTTAGCACACGTTTTGATCCTAGGATGTTCCAGTGTCAGAACCACAAATAAAAACAAAATTTCCAGGACTTCTCACATTGCCCTTGGCACTCGAGAACCCTGATTGGGAAAATGAGCCTTAAGGCAGTTAAAGGCTTTTTAAGGTTCACAGTCTGACAGAGAGACAACCAGCACATGTTCTCACTTATCGCTAAGGACTGTGTACACACGGCAGCAGAGTGTGGAATACTGAACAGTGGCGACTGGGAGGGCTGGGGGAGGCGGTGGGGTCGCGGTGGGTGCAGTGTACGTCGCTCCACTGATGGATGCGCTGAAGGCCCTGACTTCACCACAATGCAAAATATCAATGCAGCAAAACTGCACTGGTACCCCGTGAACATATACCAATAAAAAAATAAATGAAAAATAAAAGAAATGCAGAGTCTCGCTGCCACCCCAGACCTAAAATCAGAATCTGCATTTTAATAGGGTCCCTCAGGAATTTTATGCACATTAAAGTTTGACCAACTTCCTTGTCAGTGGAATAAAATCACCTATTACCCGTCACCAAAAAAAAAATGGTTTACGGTTCTGCAGCAGGACGGTGGCCACGACCTCATCTCAGTGCTCAGCAAGTATTATTTCAAAGGCTTGGAAATTGTCATGACTTTGCTTATAGAAAACTCCGTATTTGCCAACATGTTGATGGAATTCATGAACTGGTTTTTAAAATAAACTTATTTGTGAGGATATAAGAGCATCACAGCCCAAAGAAGCAGTGTGTGTGCGCGTGTGCGTGTGCATTTAAGACGTGGACTTCTTCAGAGAATCCACGGCAGTGCATTTGCTCAAGGAGGACCCTTCGTGTCTGCAGCAGTGGGCAAAGGCTCTCGCTGAGCAGAGGGGCGTGGGTAGAGCGGGGCTGCGGGCTAAGAGCCCCAATGTCGCCATGGCCACGAGCCAACTGTGTGGCCTCAGGCTCGCTCCCCTCTCTGAGCCTCTGTCGCTGTTATAGAAGGAGCGTGATTACAGCTGTCTCGTAGGGTTGTTGCTGAATTGGGAAGGTGGGGGGTGTGCCAGGGGCTCAGCACCGTGGTGGTCACTGAGTGAGCACCTGTGGGCTGTTAGGTATTGACGTTGTTACTGCCTAGTTTACAGATTCAGACACTGAAATCTGGGGAGACGAAAGCACATGACCCCCAAGCAGCCATGTCTGCCTGAGGGACATCTGGGCACGGAGCCTGGGAGTCCTGACCAGCTGCCTTGCCTCCTGCAGATCTCCGGGAAAGTCCTGCCGGTGGCACCACTTGGAGACGAGGCTCCCAGGGTGGTTCCTGAAAGTGCCCGAGCGCCACTTATGAGCGAGAGGCTCGCCATGCTGACGGAGTGAGTGCGCTCGAGAAGAGCCAGACAGAGCTGCAGGCAGGCTGCCTGGGGCAGCTGGCTTCCAAGCATGCACCCTCCCTGGCTGCCCCAGGCGCATTGCCCAGAGAGGCATAGGGACCTGCCCTGGGACACACAGTAATGCCAGATGTCTGCCGCTGGCTGGGGCAGGGATAGATTTGCAATCGTATTAACATCTCTGCAATCTCTGACTTTGTCCCATCTCCTTTCCCGACAGAGACATGAAGCTCTGGCACGGCCTAGTGATCGCGGCGGTGTCCATCGTCCTGCAGGCCTGCCTCCTCGCAGCCACCAACTACCTGCTCAGCAGGCACATGGGTAACTGGCTCAGCATCCTCTCCCCTCTGGTCGCCCTCACGGACTGCCTTCCTCTACCCAGACACAGCTGCTGCAATGCTTACGAGGAAGGGCTCGTTTAGACTGGGCCTAATTAATTTTCTTCGTCACTGCCAAATGCTGAAAACGAAGACACGGTTTTGAATTGCAGCAGAAGGAAATACAGCTGGATTTAGAGATTAAACTAGAGATTGGTTAAATTCTTAAATTGATTTACAGCTGCAGGTGGAGCAGCTCTGTCTTGGGAAGGCATTGCAATTGGGGAAAATAAAATCGCGCTGCTTCGGCTGTGCTGAGACAGGGGCTTGGGCAAGATGATGTTCTGAGAGTATTTCCGGTAAAGGAAGCCTAGCTTTCTCCACCATTCATTCAACTGGTATTTATCGAGCACCTACGGCGCTTTCTGGGCCCAGGCTATACAACAGCATACGACAGAGAACAAAACAGTGATTCCGGCCCTATGGAACTTTCGTTCCGTGGGACAAGAAATAAGATAAATAAGTAAAACATAGGTGTGTTAGGCTATGGTACATGGTAGAAGGCGAGGAGATATGGACCGGGGTGGCGGCGTCCCTGAGATGCTGACATTCGGGTACCAGCTTGCAGGGCGTGAGGACTGAGTGGCCCCGGCAAAAGCCCGAGGGAGGCGTGCGTCAGGCACACGCCAGAGGGGCAAAGAGGCCGGGAGGCCGGAGCAGAGGGGAAGGCGGAGAGAAGTGGCAGAAAGGTCAGAGAGGAAGGAGGGGCGAGGCCGAGGAGGGCCTCAGGGGCTGGGACTTGGCTTTGACTCCCAGTGAGGCGAGCAGTCCCTGCGGGGGGGCTTCGAGCAGAGCAGGGCTGAGATCGGGAGGGATCCATCCCTCAGAACAGTTTCCCTACTGAGGGCTGAGCGCAGCGTTCAGAAGGTACTAGATTCAAGAGAGGACGTGCCCTACCCAAGCGGCTTCCACTTCTGACCTTTGCCCTCTCCCCGCTAGCCCGCCAGAGTGAACAGAGACTGAAAGGGGCCAGGCTCCAGGCCCCCGAGCCCAGCTCTGCCCACCATCACCCACCTGCTGCCAAGGAGATGGAGACTCGGACAGAGAGAAACCCCGCTGTGGCTGAGCCCCGCTACAGGCGTGAGTAAGGGGATAGGGGAGAACTTGTCTGGAAGCTTATTTTGCTGTCTGGACACCCAGGGACACCCCCCTGCCCCCGCAGCAATCCAAGTCCATCCCAGCTGGCCCAAACCTCCAGCCTGAGCACCCCTCGCAGCTGCCCCGGTCCAGGCCCTGCCGGCCCGCCTTCTTTGGAAGGGTGTTCACGTGGGGAAGACCCCGCTGAGTTCGTGTGGGTCTGAGTTCTTTTCCGAGCTCGGTCATGTGCAAACAATTGCAGGGGGGCTTGGGGACCGTCTCTGCTCCTCTCTGTAATACTATGGGATCTTTGCTTCTGCTTGGCCAGCTAATGGTGGAGCTAAAATTTCCACCACCTCTGCCCGCCTCCAGCCGTGGCTGCTGCTGTCCACCACACCGTGGCCGGAGTCCTTGGCTGGCTCCAGAAGCTGCCCCCCCCACCCCGCTCCCCAGAGGGACCCTTCCCCAGGTCTTAGATCTGCACGGGTGTCTGGGCTTTTGAACACATACAAGTCTTGGTGATGGTTCAAGTCTATATCGCCCTCCTGCAAGTGGACCAACAGGAACAGCATCTCAGGGCCCAGGACACCCAATAGGTCACATTCACACAGCAGAAATTGCTGCTACAGCAGCAGGGCACCTCCCCAGCATGGCTCGCTCACTGGAGATGGCACTTTCCCACTGGTTTATCTCTTGATTAGCTTGAGTTTGCTCTGTCCTCCTGATCTGATCTTTTCAGCCGCGATAAGGCCTCAGAGTCTGCAGGAACCAGACGGCGCTGCTCGCCGCGTCCAGTGTTCAGCAGGATGGGACAGGTGCCCAACACCTCCCCGGAGCCTGGCCAGAGTCAGAGACTGGCTGGCAGGGACCTCAGAGATCACGGGTCAGCCCTCTTGTTTCACAGGGGACACAAACCAGGTCACAAAAAGAAATGTGATCCACCTAGCGTTAATGACAGCTTTGGACTAGAAGCTGGGGCTGTGACTTCTGAGGCCAGAGCTGTTTGCGTGCGGCCACACTGTCCCCGTTGACTTCCCTTTCTGGCGAACAGTCCTTCCCAAGCTCAGTCAAGCCTCGTGGGTATTTTACTAGTTTTAGGTGGAGAGGAATGAAGCAGCAGTGCCTGGACTCCTGGACAGGTTCCTGCCTATGTTTGGAGGTTCTCTGTCCCACCATGCGTTCCCTGTTCTGTTTCTCCTTCTTTCTCTTTAGGGGGCTTTGTGTCTCTCTTCCCCATTCTTCTTTGCGTTGCCAGCTCTGCCTCCGTCTTTATCTGACAGCAAGAGAATTCTCCCTTCCACTATCTCTGTCCTCTCTTTACACCCTCTGGCTCTCCTCGGAAGAGGAACCGTTTCTGTTTCTCCCCAGACGACAGCGACACATCCTCAGATAGCTCGGACAGCTCCAGCAGCTCACCTCTCGCCCACCAGGTAACAGACAGGCCTAGTGACCTCAGCCTTCCATATCAGCCCGGGGTTCCTGCTGCAAAACTCTGAGAACTCAGGCTACCCCAGCCATGGAGGTGGGAGCAAGAAGGGAGGGCTTCTTGAGTCATTGCGCATCCTTAGGTGAGGGTGGCCAGGCTTCCACCCACAGCCCCAAATCAGCACAGATCATCAAGGCAAAGCGGGTCTGAGCGGATTATGAAAACGAAGGTGCTAAGAGGAAACCCTCCTCTCCCCCCACCCCAGTCACTGGACCAAACTCTGCTCTGAGTCCAGACCTGGCTTGGATTGAGTCTCTGTAGCTTATCTTCCCATCTCCTCCACCCGCTCATCCATAAGCCCATTCCCTGCAGACAGGTGAACAAAGTCACTGGCAGTCTTCCTTGTTGCCCTGGACTCTTTTACACACAGCCGCCTGGACCCAGGTCCTTCCCACCAAGCCCTGGGCGAGCCTCTGTGAGCGAGAGTTCAGTCCTGGGGTCTCTCTTCCTCCACACACGGTAGGGATTTTGACCCACCCATCTCTGCTTTTCTCCTAAGGCCACCAAGGACGTGAATTACACACAAGTGGTCTTTTCAACCCCGGCAGGACTGAAAAATGAGTCTGCCCTGGACTATGAGAACATAAAGGAAGGCACAGATTATGTCAATGTCAATCCAAAAAGCCACACACCCAATTTCTGGACTTTTGTGAATCCTGCTGTTTCTGAGCCGGTGGAATACACTCAAGTGGCCATGTGACTTCTAGATTTTTTAATGGGGTAAAATTCTCTATGCATTCTTACACTTAATTTTTAGGGAAATGCTTTTTATCCCTCTTAAACAAAGGATGGGGGAAAAAAAAATAGTCCTATGCTCCAGCAAAGATTCAGATTAGATGTCAGGAAGAACTTCCAGGTAAAGCAATGGAGTCCATCAATAGAGAAAGGAGTGAAGTCTCTCCCCATGGAAAATTTTTTAAAAGTTTTAATCAGCTGTAATAGACTTCTGTTTGGCAGTCTTGTGATTAAATGACGTCTCTTTGAGCTCTTTAATTATTGGCAATGAACAACTTCCTTAAAAGTTTTAAATAAAATTGCAACCACCAGTTCCTCTCTTTCTCTTGCCTAACCTTGCAGTTGTCCCTTTTTGCAGGGATATGTTTTGCTGAGTAACCCTGCTCTGCCCTCAGAACTTTAAATAGTCCATTTAAAAGGCCTGCCGTCAATCAACCTTTGAATTTGCTTATAATGACTGTGTTTCTTGTGAGCAAAAGGTGGCAGGTAGAATCCTCGTTAATGTCAACCAGCATCGCAATCTGTTATTGCAAGAA
>RJWJ010031428.1:0-19278 GCA_004363605.1 Indri indri
AGGCAATGGTGGAGAGAATAGCTCAGGATTTGGGAATTTTACTGCAGGGAACTTTTGCTTCTTGTCAGCAGGAGACGCGGGTTCCTCAAGTGGAGCAGAGGGTGGAGGAGGAGGAGTGGGTTCCAATGGATTAGAATCCGTAGGAACACGTAAGGCAGTCAGCGCTGTTCGCACCAGGCTCCATGTAGTTAACATCGCAAGGGGCACCGGAACCCCTCCCCGCGCAAGAGCCTTCTTAAAAATCTTCCGTACTGGCTCCCAGAGCTCTAAATCTAACGTTCCCTTATCTGGGAACCAGGGGCAATGCTGTCTTACTGCGCCTAAGAGTTGCTGTAAACCTTTTGGTTCGACAGAACACTGGGCAGCCTTTAAGAGTTGTTGCAAAGTGCGCAGATAAATTTGCTGATCTTTAGTCAGGTGCTGCCCCATATTAGAAATCCCCTTTTGAACTACGCCTCTGTTCCTTTCCCAAAGCAGCGGGCGGGACTGTCCCTTACCGGGAAGTTTTCCCTTGTAGTCCGGATGACGAAAAGTCTCACTAGACATGCGGATTCCCGAGTCATGTCAGGGTCACTACTTGTAGCGGCTGCTTTTTGCTCTTGAGCGCAGTAGCGAAGGAGTGAATAATTACTCGAAACACATAGTGTTTAGAGAGATGGAGAGAGACCAGAGTCTGAAGGAGAAAATGGCCTCCTCATCTAAGTTCCTCCCCATATTTATTTCCAAGGACAAGTGCAAAGGATCAAGGTCAATTGCTGATTTCTTTAACAACTTCCGTACAGGTCAGTTGTTTTCAGCTGATCTTTGCACACAGCAAACAAGCAGCTTCGGGCAGGCGTGTTCGCCTGACCCTTCATTCATCCAGCTCACATTCTTTCCATCCATCCATCCTTTCTTCCAGGCCCAGCCCCCATAATTTCAGGCATAACTAGCATAATTTTTGGCATGGGAACAGTAAAGCTTACAATGGCTTAAATATAGGTTGTACTTAGAATTTTTGCAATAGATAAGAATTCAAAGTCAGTTTAAGACCATATTCTAAAGGGCTTTGCGTTCCATATTTCAAAAATATTAACATGTTTTAAGATCTTGGGTAGTTTCAATGATGATAAAGCTGAAAAAATCTAAGTAATTTTCTAAAAAAGTTATTTTTTAGATAGAATGTAAATGATGTTTTCACCCAAACTTCTCTGGTCTCATTTTTTGTGTTTTTAAAAGGTATTTCTCTTAAATTGGCTTCTCTGAAAGCATATGTTTAGGTGAGTATTCACTTGTCTAATTAATTTAGGAAATACTCCCAGGCAAAATCTATGAGAAGATAGAGGAAGGAGAAGATGGAACAGGACTAGCCAAGCAAAAGTACAATTCTTGTTGATGTCCCAACCTCAGCCACAAATTACAACAGACATTTCTTTTTTTTTTCCTGGCCCTGGCAATGGGAGTTGGTCTTATGCCTGCATTCATCATTTATTAACTGAAGATTGCTTATGCTCTGTCTGGTTGCTCAATCAAATCTGCTCCAGTACCCGGAGGGCACTATCCCAAAGAGCAGCGTCAGCTAAGGGCTTGCTTATACAGTCAAACACGCTATAAATCTAGATGAGTGTCACATAGAAAAGGTTCAGGGATATGAACGACCTGCACTGGGCACTTATAGTTTCTACCAAACTAATTTTTTTTTCATTACTTATTTTTAAATTTTAATTGACACATAATGATTGTACCTATTTATGAGGTACAGTGTGATGTATCAATGCAAGTATACATTGTGTAATAATCAAATCAGGGTAATTAGTGTATCTATCACCTCAAACATTTATTAATTCTTTGTGGTGGATACATTCAAAATCCTCTCTTTTGGATATTTTGAGGGACACATTATCTTTTTGTTGACTATAGTCACTCTAGAGTGCAACAGGACACCAGAATGTATTCTTCCTTTCTAATTGTAACTTTGTACCCATTGACCAATCTCTCCCCATCCCCATTCCCTGTCCTCCTCAGTCTCTGTTAAACACTGTTCTTTCACTGTTTCTAGGGATCAACTTTTTTAGATTCCACATCTGAGTGAGAATATGCAGTATTTGTTTTTCTGTATCTGGCTTATTTTTCTTAATATAATGTTCTCCAGGTTCATTCATGTTGTTGCAAATGACAGGAACTCCTGCCTACATCCACACTCAATCTTGATGTCTTAGAATTTGCACTTTATTGATAGTTTGAAATGCAAATGTTGAAGGTTGTCTATTTTATTAATATTTATTTCTCTCATCAAATATATAGAGAACACTGGTTTTAAAGGAACAAAATAATTATCATTATAATAGAAAGAATTTATTATTTAAAGGTAATATTTTAACATTGTTAAACTGAATGTACTGTTTAAAAACATAACCAGAATATCCTATTGTTTTCATTTCAAGAAAATTAATTTTATGATAAATGAAATGTAGAGGTCTTGAAGATTTGATAAAATCCTAACATTTCCAAAGTCAACCCACTAGTTAGTATTGGGACCAACTAGCTAGCCACAGGCTTATATAAATTCAGTTAACAATTCTTTTTACAATTCTATGCTGCAATCTTCCTTAATTCTAAATATCTATTCCTCAAACCATAACCACCTGAAAGCCAACCATTGAATGCTTTTGTGTGGTGGTGGTGGTGGGGAGAAGAAGAAAAAGAAGGTACTGGTTTCTAAGATAGAAATAGGCGCATTAATGCTGAGTGTATTTTGATTAGAATAGATCCTTTTGTTAGTATATTTGTGAATTACTTTATATTATCTGTGCTGTTCCAGTCCACTTTTATTTTCTTGAAATAAAAGCAGCAGGATTTAATTATTGTATTATTAAAATTCTTTAACCCAACTGAATGAACTAGGATTTAATGGTTCATTAGTAAATAAGGAAAATATCCTGTAAAGATAGCAATCACTGAAAATTTTGCTGAATTTCACTAAACTATGAAAACTTTTAATTTTAAAAGTAGGCCAAGAATGTCTCAAGATTAGATTTTAATAAAGGATTGCAAATACCATATTTCTGTAAATTTCGATGTAGTTAGCAAAGCTGTAGGAATCTGAAAATGATGAATATTTCCAAATAAAGTTATCTGATTATTTGGAAATATGTAAGTAAAGGAAGTCTCGTTCTGAATTCATTCAAACATCCTGGAAGATATTTTACCTGCATGTGTTCACATATTTCTAGTTATTGTTCATCTCATCTCATGGTTTAAAGCAAGGACTATATTTATCACTTTTTAAAATATATTCGAAAGGGAATTTTGAGTAACATTTGTTGACTTGGTTTAAACTACTGCCAGGGAGAACAAGAAGCACCCAAGCTCTCCAAATGATGACAGCCCAAATCAGTTCATTCAAACTATTATGAAAAATATACCTTTCTATTCTTACTAGAATTTTCTATTATGCAGCTATGACCTCTGGGTAGGAGAAATAAGGTTACTTGAATGCATGAACACCTCAGTTGTTTACATTGATTATGATCCAATTAGTAGGAAATGTAATAATTCTACCATAAACACCCAAATAATGAATTTATGGGTTCAGTATGATCTCTTACTGACAAATGAAGACTATCCTCTTGTATTTTCAATATCTTTCCCCTGAATAACCATTTTAAAATCCCTCGTCTGTCCCTTCAAGAAGTTCATCTAAATAGATCACTCATTACTCACATCCTATTACTATTTATAATGTTTCATGTAAATGGAATATGAGTTTTGGAGAATAAAAGTGAAAAGAATGCAAAAATTTGATGGCAAGACAGTGATGGTAGATGTTAGATATTTCAAGGTGAGAGATCTGCTCTAAAATGCAAAATCTCTGTGGTTAATTTTTAACAAAGGTATGGGAAACGAAGAATACAAGGGTGGTGGGAGAAGCTATCTTTCACTTATTCTGGTTATGGGAAGCAGAGAAAGACAGATTTCACAGGGATTAACACAGATGAGCTATATTGGAAGATGCTATCTGTCTCTGAAATAGCAGCGAAGGAGAAAACCTTTTGGTTATGCATCACTCCACTTTTTCATTTCCACAGACACCTGCAAATAGATGGCTCAAGAAAATCCAACTCATTTACTAATTAATTTTTTTCAAAAAGAAACTGCCACAAGGGAAATTGTAGATAAAACTCCAAAAAAGTTATTAAAATAATTCTGTCTAGCTATCTAACTATATTTTTTGTACCCAAATCAATTAATAATGACCAGAAGAATATTTCATAGGGAAAATGAAAATTGGGGCCAAATATCCTTCTGTACATAATAGTAAGAGGAAGGAGAAGGACAAGGAGGAGAAATTACGTCTTCGAAGGAGATCCTTGAAGGAAAATTCCAGTAATAGGTATAAGATCATGAAACAAAAGCAGAGACAAAATGTAAACTACCCAAACTAAGAAAAAGAGTAGAAGAAAATCCTACCCTCTCCCCACAAAACAACAACAAAAACCCTGCATAGAATAAGGAGTGTGTAGACATGGAAAAGATGGTGAAGTTATAAAGGACAGAAACAAGGAGATTCACTGACATAAAAAGGGCACAATTGAAAGAATAAAGAGAAACTTATAGAAGACAGCAAGAGAGAAAGAGAGAACCAATATAGACAGAGTCCCAAAAAAGAAAATTAGAAGGACGGAAAATACACAATCTTTTGAAGATAAATTTTAAAGCCCTTTTAAAAGTCTTTAAAAGAAACCACTCCATGCCATTGGGAATGCTCCTATTTTTGTCTTAGCAAGTCCTCGACATGTGATATTTTCATAACCAGGAATGACTGACTTTTCTCCCAACAACATATCTGAACTCTATCCGTGGGATTGAATAAAGGCAGGTATGCAAGAGGACCCTTTTCTTTTAAGGGGTCGTAGCACTTCCATTCACATAAATTACCTTAACCTAAACATAACATGGCTGTGAATGTAGCTTTTAGATTTTAGCAAGGTAGTCATAGGTCTAAGTAAAACATATTTTACTAAAAATGAAAGGCAGAGTAGCTACTCAGAAGACCCTAGTCACCTCTATCACAATGCAATAAAAATGTACTTGGAAAGATGTAATAGAAAGTAATAACACTGAGGGGATGGAGAGAGCAGGGGAAAACCGAGGAAATAAGAGAGAACTATGAGCTGGAACTTAAGCGGATACTTTTACTTATTTTTGAACCATGTGAATACATTATCTACACCAAAATGAAATTTAAAAATGTACGGTGATTAAACTTACAGCAAATCACAAACACATAGTGTCATTAAATGCACGTAAAACAAGAATGGATATGTGGGTGGGTTGAGGAATAAGGTAATGGAACTTGATGCCCATGTCAAGAATGATTAGCAAACTGGAGTACCTTTAAAATTTGCTCTTATTTTCCTGTTTGAGCAGTTTCTTTTCTCGGTATTCATATTTATCTTTGAAACATAAATATTATCTCTGGAGTATATTCAATCATTAAAACATTACAATAAAATAAAAATAAAAATATTTGTTTCTTGAATTTTCCATGATTTTTGAAATTCAAGTACCACATTGGTTCTATGAAAGTGTAAGTGAGGTGGCCGGGCGCGGTGGCTCACGCCTGTAATCCTAACACTCTGGCAGGTCAAGGCGGGCGTATTATTTGAGCTCAGGAGTTCGAGACCAGCCTGAGCAAGAGCGAGACCCTGTCTCTACTAAAAAAAATAGAAAGAAATTATCTGGACAGCTAAAAATATATAGGAAAAATTAGCCTGGCATAGTGGCACATGCCTGTAGTCCCAGCTACTAGGGAGGCTGAGGCATTAGGATCACTTGAGCCCAGGAGTTTGAGGTTGCTGTGAACTAGGCTAATGCCACAGCACTCACTCTAACCTCACTCTAGCCGGGGCAACAGAGTGAGACTTTGTCTCAAAAAAAAAAAAAAAGAAAAAGAAAAGGAAAATGTAAGTGAGGTGCTAAATGAACAAATGATTTTGTTTTTAACTTTACGTTTATAGCTCATCAATTAGAAGGTGCTGAGCTGTATCAGCTACTACTCTCAGTCGGTATGATCTTTAGTGCTGGGGGATCAGATTGCTAAATCATTCAAATTCCTGAATGATCAAGCAATTCTTTCATTAATGTAATCGAACTAACCCTGTTGTTTTAAGATCCAAGTATTCTGAGCATTTTAGTAATGAAAAGATTAACAACATTTAAATTTCTACACATACAAGTGAAATGAACTGGATCATGATATTGTATCAGCACCTGCATCTATTTAATGTCTGTGATGGCTAATTTGATGTGTCAAATTGGCTAGACAATAGTATCCAGAGATTTGGTCAAAATCCAGTCTGGATGTTGCTGTGAATGTATTCTTTAGATGAGATTGCCATTCAAATCAGTAGGCTTTGAATAAAGCAGATTACCCTCCATAATAGGACTGGGCCTCATCAAATCAACTGAAGGCCTTGAGACAAAATAGACTGTGGTCCCCCAAGTGAGGGTGAATATCCTTCCTAGACTACCTTCAGACTTAAGCTGCAACATCAGTTCTTTTCTGGGTATCCAGCCTGCTGGCCTGCTCTGCAGATATTGGGCTTGCCAGCCTTCAAAATCATGTGAGCTAATTCTTTAAGTTCTCTTTGTCTCTCTCTCTCTCTCTCTCTCTCTCTCTCTCTCTCTCTCTCTCTCTCTCATACATATGTGCATGTGTGTGTACACATCCTGCTTGTTCTGTTTCTTTGAAAAACCCTGACTAATACAATGTCCAGATTTTTAAATCAGAGCTGGAAAGAGAGAAGGAAGCAACACACAAAAAGCTATATTGCATAATAGGCTTTCTTTAAAATGATTATATTCTGCATTTCTGTTGGACTTTTATTTTTGTCTCCAATTCAAATGAATTGAAAAATGTTCTATGAACACAAACAAAATAGTTCAAATAAAGTCAATGTAATTCAGTCCAACAATTGTTGCCAGCAGAATATTTCACTTTTTAGAATGTTGTGTCATGTAAGTGTGATTGATTTGTGCTTTGGGTGATTGTAAGATCACTGGATAATCTGATATTTTAAGTTTGTCTAATTTCTAATATGACTAAAAAACTATAACCAAAAAGATGGGAGTTATTCCAACAACATGGGGCTTTCTTAGAGTAGATATTAAACTTGTGAAAGGAAAGTGAAGAATTAGATAATACTTTAGGAGTCTTGTCTGCAAACACTTTTTTATATAAAATGTACACATTTGGTTAGCATAATTTTCATACTCAGGAAAACCTTGATTTTACTGCAGTGATTTTTAATAAAAAATAAATGACTTTTAACTCCATTTAAGGAAAAGTAAGATATTTATGGGGAAAGGAGCTTCAGGAATGCTCAGGGGGAAATATCAGCACCTGCTCAAGAAGAACAGAAATGTCATTTTGCATTTGAGAAAACATGATTATGGCTTTTCTGTGAAATTCACTAAACCTTTGATGGCAAGGGAAAACTTTACTTGATTAAGTGCCACCAGGCATAGATGTATATCAAATCGTAACCACAGTGCCTACCAAAGAAATGCTCTTTGACGTCCAGGGAAGACAAGCTCTTTAATATTGCAATGCGATTTGCACTTGTATTTGAGTGGAAATGCACCACAAGGACCGCAACATTAAACTCTGTCAATGCTTGAATCGCAATTGTCTGCATGAGTAAGCATTGTTTTCTAATCATAGCCAAAAAGCCTGTTTTCATTTGTAAACACTTTTCCTTTTGATGGAAAAAATACTATTTATGTCCTTAAGAAGTGTGAACACCCCTTGTCAAATCCACTCTCCCCAGTATTTAGTTATCTTAAGACTGCATTTATGGTCAAGAAGCTGAGCAGTTTGATGTAACACAGGCTGCCCAAATGAGTGCCTTTCACATCACGGACACTGAGGGCCTAACTGTGGGGTGAATTAATGAATATATGGAAAGTGTTAAAAAATGAAAGCTTTTAATTTGTATTCATTATATATATGATGTCCTATGGTAAATTGCACACAATGTTTGTCTTCAGGATGTTACTGAAGAAGTAGTTTGAGGCAAGAATAGTAAGGAAGAGTTACTCTTCACGCTGACTTGAGTAGCAAACTTAATAACTTTAGGGCACCTACTTCAGTATAGAAAGATCCTATGATATGACCAGATACATGTTGATACATCAATATAACTCTAACATTAAGAAAAATGAGGCTTTGGTGCTAACTTTAAAAAAAATTACCTTCTCATATTTGAGATAACTTTTGTGTGCCTGTGAAGAAAATGCTTTATGCTTAATATGCTTAAAAATGTGTTGTGTTCTTTTTTCTTTGTGCCTGTTAGAATTCAGCTCAACCATCAAAAAACTGTAATAGGAGTCCAGGGCTAGGTTGATGGTTCTTTGGTGCCAGGGATCTAGATTCCTTTTTTGTAGCACTGCTATGTGTGGCTTCCACTTCAAAATTACCCGCTGGTCCAAGACAGCCATTCCAGCTCTAACTTTACTGTTCATATTCCAACTAGCAGAAAAGGGAAATAGTAGCAAAAAAGGGGTCGCTGGACATATACATCCCAGGCATCTCAATGAAGAACCCTCTCAGCTGCCCCACACACTTCTATGTACACATCATTGTGGAAAAGTTAGTCATGGAACTGTACATACTTGCAAAGAAGGCTGGAAAATGCAGTCTATATTATGCCTGCCAATATGCTCAGCTAAAATCTATGTACGTTCAGAAGAAGAAAGGGAGCATTAATTTCTTTGAAACAACTTGCTTTTCTGTTAATACTTTTTCTTAGACTTTTTTTAAACATAATTTTCCTCAATGCATACCAATGTACATTAATTTTTTTTTATTTCAAAGTATTATGAGAATACAAATGTTTCTGGTGACATGGATCGCTTTTGTAATGCTTGAGTCATGGTTAAAAGGGTGCCTGTCACCCAGATAGTGTTCACTGTACTCGTTAGGTAGGTTTTTGCCCATCCCCTCCTCCCCTTCCACCCTGTTTGAATCTATTGAGTTTTACTGCCTTCTATGCATATGTGTGCCTGTCAGTTAGTTCCAATTTAATAGTGAGTACATTTAGTGTTTCTTTTTCCATTCTTTAGGTACTTTACTTAGGAAAATGGTCTCCAATTCCAGCCAAATTACTGAAAATGGCATTAAGTCATCCTAATTCATGGCTAAGTAGTATTTCATGGTATAAAAATACTACATTTTGTTAATCCACTCATGAGTTGATGGACATTTGGGTTGATTCCACATATTTGCAATTGTGAATTGTGTTGCAATAAACATTTGGGTGCAGGTGTCTTTTGGATAAAATGACTTCTTTTCTTTTGGGTAAATACCAAGTGATGGGATTGCTGGATCAAATGGTGGTGCTCTTTTTAGCTCTTTGAAGAATCTCCATACTGATTTCCATAAAGGTTGTACTAATTTGCAATCCCACCAACATGTATAAGCATTCCTTTCCCTATGCATCCAAGCCAGCATCTGTTGTTTTCGGAGTTTTTAACAAAAGGCATTCTAACTGGGGTAAGGTGTTATCTCACTGTACTTTTAATTTGCATTTCCCTGATGATTAGTGATGTTGAGCATTTTTTCATAGCTTTATTGGCCATTTGTCTTTCTTCTTTTTCGAAGTTTCTGTTCATGTCTTTTGCCCACTTTTTAATGGATTTGTTTGTTTCTTGCTGATATGCTTGAATTCTTTATAGATACTTACATTAGTCCTTTATCAGTTGTATAGCTTATGAATATTTTCTCCCATTCTGTAGGGTGTCTATTTACTCTGTTGATTATTTTCTTGGCTGTGCAGAAGCCTTATAATTTAATCAAGTCTTATTTATTTATTATTGTTGTTGCTGTGATTACCATTGGGGTCTTCTTCATAAATTCTTTGCCTAGATGCATATCTAGAAGAGTTTGTCCAACATTCTAGAATTCTTATGGTTTCATGACTTACATTTAAATCCTTTATCCACCTTGAATTAATTTTTGTGAGTGGTGAGACATATGGAGCCTGTTTCATTCTTCTGCATGTAGCTATCCAATTTTCCCAGCACCATTCATTGAGTAAGGATTATTTTTCCACAGCATATATTGTGGTCTTCTTTGTCAAAGATCCGTTGGCTGTGTATGGATGGTTTCATTTCTGAGTTTTCTGCTTTGTTCCCTTGGTCTATGTCTCTATTGTTGTGCCAATACCATGCTGTACTGGTTAGTACAGCCTTGTAATATAGTTTGAAGTCTGGTAATGTGATGCCTCCAGATTTGTTCCTTTTGCTTAAGATTGCTCTGTCTATTCAGCCTCTTTTCTGCTTTCAAATGAGGTGTAGAATTATTTTTTCTAGGTTTGTAAAATAAAATATGATGTTGGTATTTTTTTGGGGGGGAGAGGGGGGACAGGGTCTCACTGTGTCGCCCAGGCTAGAGTGCCGTGGCCTCAGCCCAGCTCACAGCAACCTCAAACTCCTGGGCTCAAGTGATCTATCTGCCTCAGTCTCCCGGGTAGCTGGGACTACGGGCATGAGCCACTATGCCTGGCTAATTTTATATGTATGTGTATATATATATATATATATATTTAGTTGTCCAGCTAATTTCTTTCTATTTTTAGTAGAGATGGGGCCTCGCTCTTGCTCAGGCTGGTCTCGAACTCCTGACCTTGAGTGATCCACCCGCCTCGGCCTCCCAGAGTGCTAGGATTACAGGCATGAGCCACCGCGCCTGGCCATGATGTTGGTATTTTGATGTGGATTGCATTGAATCTATAAATCACTCTGGATAGCATGGACATTTTAACAATTTTACTGATCCATGAGCATAATATGTTTTTCTACTTGTTTCTATCATGCGTGATTTCTTTCCTCAGTGTTTTATAGCTTTCTTTATAGAGATCTTTCACCTCCTTGGTTAAGTATAATCCTAGGTATTTTATTTTCTTTATAGCAATTGTGAAAGGAATTGAGTCTTAGATTTGACTCTTAGCTTGACTATTATTGGCGTATAGGAATGCTACTGATTTGTGTACATTGATTTTGTATCCCCAGATTTTGCTAAATTTATTTGTCAATTCCAGGAGTCTCTTGATGGAATCTTTGGGGTTTTCTAGATATAAGATCATATTGTCTTAAAAAGCGATAGTTTGGCATCCTCTTTCCTGATTTCGATACCCCTTACATCTTTTGCCTAATTACTCTGGGTAGGACTTTCAGCACTATATTGAACAGAAGTGGTGACAGTGGGTATCCTTGTTTTGTTCCAGTTCTTAGTGGGAATGCTTTTAACTTTTCCCCATTCAGTATGATGCTGCCTGTAGGTTTGACATATATGGCTTTTGTAATATTTTTGTAATTTTTTATAATTTTGAGATATGTTCCTCCTATTCCTAGTTCGTTGAGGGTTTTTTTTATGAAAAAGTAGTGAATTTTGTCAAATGTTTTTTTCTGCATCTATTGAGATGAACATGTGGTCTTTCTTTTTGCTTCTGTTTATGTGATGAATGGCATTTAACGATTTATGTATGTTGAACCATCCTTGCATCCCTGGGATAAAGCCTACTTGGTCATGGTGGATTATTATCTCTTTTTTTGATGTGCTATTGAATTCAGTAAGTGTTTTATTGAGGATTTTTGCATCTATATTCATAAGGGATATTGGTCTGTAGATTTCTTTTTTTGTTGTGTCATTTCCTGGATTGGGTGTCAAGGTGATACTGGCTTCATAGAATGAGTTGAGGAAGATTCTTTCCTTTTTGATGTTATGGAATGATTTCTGCAGAATGGGTACCACCTGTTCATTGTAGGCCTCATAAAATTCAGCTGTGAGTCCATCTGGTCCAGGGCTTTTTTTGTTTAAGGTTTTTTATTGCTGCTTCAATCTCATTGCTCATTATTGGTTATTCAGGAGTTCTATTAATATTTCTTACTGGTTGCCTATTGGGAGATTGTGTGTTTACAGAAATTTGTTCATTTCTTCTATGTTTTAAGTTTATGTGCATAGAGATTTTCATACTATTCACAGATGATCTGTTATATTTCTATGGTGTGAGTTGTAATATCTCCTTTTTCATTTCTGATTGAGCTAATTTGGGTCCTTTCTCTCTATTCCTGGTTAATCTAGAAAGAGGTCTATCATTTTTGTTTCTCTTTCCAAAGAACCAACTTTTTGTTTTGTTGATCTTCTGTATTATTTTTTTTGTGTTTGATTTCATTTAGTTCTGCTCTGACCTTTGTTATTTCTTTTCTTCTGCTTGCTTTGAATTTGGTTTGTTCTTCCGTTTCTAGTTCCTTGGGACATATCATTAGGTTGTTAATTAGTGTTGTTTCTGTCTTTGTGATGTAGGCAATTAAGGCTATGAATTTTCCCCTTAGGACTGATTTTCTTGAATCCCATAGATTTTGATAGCTTGTGTCCCCTTTGTCATTCAGCTCTAGAAATATTTTAATTTCCATCTTACTTTCATTATTGATATAATAATTGTTCAGCAGAAAGTTGTTTAATTTCCATGACTTTGTGTAGACTTGAGTGTTTCTCTTGGAGTTTATTTTTACTTTTTTTCCACTATGGTCTGAGAAGATTCATGGTATGATTTCTATTTTTTTTTAATTCGTAGAGCCATGTTTTGTGGCCTAAAATATAATCAATCTTGGAGAATGTTCCATGTGCTGATGAGAAGAATGTATATTCAGTAGTTTTTATTTAAAATGTTCTGTAAATGTCTGATAGTCCTATTTAAATCCAGTGTTTCTTCATTTATTTTCTGCTTGGATGACATGTCCAGTTCTGTCAGTGGGGTGTTGAAGTCCCTGGCAATTACGATGTCGCTGTTTTTCTCTTTGCTTAGATCTAGTAGGGTTTGCTTTTTGTATCTGGGTGCTCCTCTGTTAGGCACATAAATATTTAGAATTGTTATTTTTTTGTTGTTGTTGAATTGTTCCCTTTAACATTATATAATGACTATCTTTGTCTTTCTTTACTATTTTGATTTAAAGTCAATTTTATGTGACATGAGAATTCCTACACCTGCTTTTTTTTTTCTATTTCCATTTAATGTTTTTGTCCATCTCTTCACCTTGAGTCAGTATGCATCCTTGTGGGTTAGATGTGTTTCCTGGAGACAGTAGACACTTGGCTTGTATATTTTTATCCATTCAGCTAGCCTATGCCTCTTGAGTGGGGAATTCAAACCGTTCACATTGATTGATAGAATTCATATGTGGGGCACTGTTCTGTTCACCCTGTTGGGTAGTACATTATTGCTTTATTTTACCTCTTATACAATTGTTTTATATGAACTCTGAGCTTTAGCTGTTGGGTGGTTTTACTCTGGTGGGTGACTATTGTGCTTATCCACGTAAAGAGAAGTTCTGAGTATTTCCTGCAGGGCAGGTCTAGTCTTAACTAATTCCTTCAGTGTTTGCTTGCCTGGAAAGGTCTTTATTTCTCTTTCATATATGAAACTTAGTTTTGCAGGATACAAAATTCTAGGCTGGCAGCTATTCTGTTTAAGAAGAGTGAGGATGGGGCCCTGATCCCTCTGGCTTATAAGGTCTCAGTTGAGAAACCCGTAGTTAGCCTAATGAGTTTTCCTTTGTAAGTTATTTGATGTTTTTGCCTTATGGCTCACAGGAGTTCCTCCTTCATGTTGGCTTTGGCCAGTCTGATGACTATGTGTCTTGGCGATTGCCTCTTTGCAATGAATCTCGCAGGTGTTCATTGAGCTTGTTGTACTTGGATGTTTAAATCTCTAGCAAGGACAGGGATGCTTTCCTCAACTATTTCTTCCAATAGGTTTTCCAGACCTTGTACCTTTTTTTCTTCATCATGAGGGATGACTATGAATCTTATATTTGGCCATTTAACATAATCCCATATTTCTCGTAGGCTTTGTTCATTCCTCTTATTTCTCTGTTCTTTATTTTTGACTGACTGAGTTAATTTGAAAGAGTTGTTTTCAAGCTCTACAATTCTTTCTTCTGCCTGGTCTAGTCTATTTTTAAAACATTCCACTGTGTTTTGCACTTCCTTAAATTTTTCTTTTCAGAAGTTCCATTTTTTTAATATGTCAGTCTCTTTAGTGAATTTTTCACTCATTTTCTGAATAGTTTTTCTGTTTTTTTTAAAGGTGGTTTTCCATTTTCTTTTGGATTTCATTGAGCTTCTTTACTATCCATATTTGAAATTTTTTATCTGTCATTTCAATATTTTCATTTTGGTTGGTATCTATTGTTAGAGAGCTAGTATTCCTCTTTGGGAGTATCCTTTTGCTGCGATTTTTTTATAATTCCAGAGTTCTTTCACTGATTTCTTCTCATCCATTGCAGCTGTTGCTTATTATTTTTGAATTTTCTTTTGTCTAGTTGGGTATTCCTCCCCCACCTCACTAATATGGGCGTGTTTGTAGCATATATTGGGCATGAAATTTTGGCTTTGTTTGTGGGTGATCTAAGTTCTGAATGGATGCCTTGCTTAGGGATATCCTCAGTGTGCTGGTTTTCTCAGTTGCTTATTGTTTTTAGACTGTAGCAGTGGTGAACTATTTGGGCAGATTCTCTGTCTCTCTTTGATAAGGGAGGATGGAGGTCTTTGAAATCCTTTCTCTTTTCCCAGCCCTGTGGTCTTCTAAACAGTGTGAATTGTATTCACATGCACAGTTTAATCTCTGAGATGGTAGGTGCTGCTAGAAGGTGAGAACCAACCACTCCGTGTATGATTAAGTCAGTAAATGCTATAAAGGGTGTGCTAATTGACCTCCCTGTCTATAGGTGGTGGATGCCAGGAGGAACAAGCTGTAGTGCTGTTTTTGGTCCTGTTTTTAGCTACAGTCCATTGGGAGAAGTATTCTAATGCCCTAGGTGGTGAGTTCTGGGCCCTTAAATTTCCTGGTGAGTCCTTATTCTCTGCCATAGCAGAGGCAGATGGGGTAGGGAGGCTAAGGGGTGATGGGTTGAGTGAGCTTGTTTTCAGGCTCCACAAAAGCTGGCAAGGTAACTGTTTAGGCAGGAGTCAAAGGTCTGCTCCCAGTTTCTGAACAAAGCCACCAGGAAGGGGCTGAAATGGCTGCACCAGACCAGAAAGTCTGCTTGTTGAGGAAGAGCCATCTGAGATTCACCATCTGGCTGTTAGGAGCAGGTTTCACTCTCCACCCCCCACCCCCGGGACCCCACCACCTCCCCCACCCGCCAGCCGCTCTGCTGCTCTGCAGTTTCCCTCCAGTGACTGCACTGAATACTAGGGAGTTTTCCCACCCAGGATCCTGGCCTGGGCTGAGATCATGAACTTCCTGTTGAAGGAGGCATGCTTCATGAATGTACTGGTGCTAGGACCCATGCTTCACTCTCCTCTTAGTTCTGCCCACATGGGCTTCCTCATCTCTCAAGATTACTTCACAAATTTCCCCGCCATGCCCCTGAACAACACGAATGAGACTTGAGAATATGGCATCTGGCCTGAGGGCCTGCCTGGGTCCCTAAAGATCAATCCCCGACCATGCCTTGCTGGTCCTGAGTTCCCTATGATGTGTTCAAGCAGGTTTCATGTCCCTTGGCTTTGGAGTGTGCCCTGCTCTGAGCTGTCATGCAAGCAGTACCAGGGAGGGCCAGGGAGCAGGGAGCTCACAGTCCAAGCACCCCTCAATTCACTGAAAGACCTTAGGAGAAAAGGCATGCATTGATTTTAACACATGCTCAGAAACCCATTGAATTTTATTGACTTCTGTTGTTAATTTTTAAATAAGAGTTTTATATGAACATGATGAGAAATATTCCAAAGTTCTAAGGTAATAAATGAAAAGTGAGACATCAAGTCTTTCTATTCCATGTAATTTTTGACTCCGCCTATTTTTGGTGGCTCGATTTCTACCACAAAACTTCAAATAATAAGCACATGTATAAGATATGAAGAATTTATTCACTTAACCTTAATGCTACTAACATTAACCTTATTTCAACCAAGTTCTCTATCTTATACATTAATCTCTAATCTTTCTATTAATACCACTTCAGATTTGTTTTCCATGAATTGGCCTCTGAGATGGAGATTAGAATGCAGGACATTTGTCGAGGCTACTCTGACAGTCAAAGCCTGTGGGGAAAGAGAAGGAAGGAGGAATGGGCAGAGGGAAAAGTTGGGGTGCCATGAAGCTTGACAGAAGCCCCCACAGGCTCTATGGAGAGATCTGACACTAGAATGATCTTCCATAGTTGTCCCTAGGTATTGCATTCATCAAGGCCTATGATTTATACCCTCTCATGAACCAGTTGTTGGATATTGGTTGCTTCCAGGAAAGAGACTTGACTTTGGGTAGAGTGACTCTTTTCAGCCTAGGACAATTCTCAGATGTGTCAGCAGCTAAAGGCTACCAGCTGCTCACAGTCCCAGCAGTGAGGGCAATAGGTTCTTCAGCACTGAGGCAGAATCTGAGCAGTGTTCCACAGTGTTCACTACACTTAACTTTATAATTTTAACTGAAGACTAAAACTCCGTTTTTGTTCCTCAATCTTTTGATTGTACCTCTTGACTTTTAATAAATGGCTTCAGTGTACAACAATTTTATTTTCCTTCACATAAACAAAGACAATATTAGTAAGTCCTGGGATAGTATTATGTATAGTGGTTCTACGGTGATCAGGAACACAGGGGTCATTTATCTTCCAGTTCTTCCTTCCCTAGCACTGGTTTCTGTGTTCCAGGTTACTTCATGCCCAAAGTAGATGCTGAAACTCCATGTCATTCCATTCCAAGCAGCAGAAAGAAAGGGCCAAAAGGTATGTCTCAGCTGGCTCTTTACATAATCACGTGGCACATCTATCTTCACAGAAAACAGGAAATGCCAACTTTAAGCTGAATATATAACAACATTAGAAAAACATTGTGTTCTGTTATTGCAGAAGAAGGGGACCTTGAATAGAGGGAACCAGCATTCACTGAAATATATAGATCTTGTATTTGTCTGAATTAATTTTAAATATTGCTCTAAATTTTACGATGATTGAATAACTTTTAAATGTTATATTCAATACAGTTTCATAACACTGATAAAAATATTTTAAGTATGATATTCTTTTTACTTCAGTTAGATACAAATATGTGAAACCTCTTTATTTAGAGAGAAAATTATTTAGAGACAAAATTCTTTTTTTAAGTCCTTCCATTAAGACAACTCGAATTACTGGAGAGTTACATGAAAAATGACTATGCCCACACGTGTGATAAGTTTTTAAACCTCCATGAACAAAATGCTGGAACCTATTGAAATACTAAAAATGACTATACCTGGGAGGGGATTGGCAAAACATCCTTGTTTAAAAATGACTTGATGATAAAATGTAAATAGTAAGATAGTTAAAAAGCAGAAAGCAAAGGAGTATTGCTAATGAAAAGAAAGGAAAGGTTATCAAAAATAGTTTTGAGAACATTTATTCACTTACTGAATAATACTTCATAACTGTCTAGCATGTGTAAGGTTTGCCACTATTTAAGTGGGAGTGTACTATGAGGAACAGTTGAGAAGTTGAATTGTAATTAGAAAACATAACGAAGTAAAAAAAGAAGCAGCTGCCACAAGAGAAAGGGCCTAAGTAGATGTCTTATTCCTAATTAAAATAAAATAGTATGTACCATTTTTCAGTTGCTAGAATAGTTGATATTAGTCCTAAATGAAAAATCTTCTTGTTCTCATAGTACTTCTAATTTTTGTCAGATAAGAAGTGACATTCCAAAGTAAGGAATGTAAAGTAGAAAAACGTTCCAAGGAAATACATGAAGAACAATAAAGAACTGGGAATCTAACACTTGAAGAAGGAATAATTTAATAAATTTTCAAATATATGAAGGGCTTAGTGCAAAGATGGTGATCAATATTTTTCTTATATTGAAGATAGAATAAGGGAAACTAAGTTTAATATTAACCATGATGAATTTGAACTAGTGAGTAGTTAAAGTTCTTTCTGACAGTGAGAAAGTTGTAGTGAATCTCTTTAGAAGGTCCTTTAAACCAGAATGGATTCTTACTTTTCTGTGATTCTTTATGCATTGCTTTACTGATGATTGAAAAAGTGGGTGATATTATCCATTCTCACACACATGATCTCATTATATAAAGTATGGATTTTGTATGAAATATCTGTTAGGTCTGGAGCTGAGAGAGAGACACACATGAAGTCTCATGTGTAGCAAAATGTTTATTTATTTTGAGCATCTGGGTGCAGATGGGTGGAGGCTGAAAAAGGCATCCTCAAGAGAAAAGGGGGGAGCCTTGGATTTTTTTTTTTATAAGTATGTACCTTTTTTTTTTTTTATTTCAGGGTATTGTGAGGGTACAAACATTATAGTTACACTTTATGTCTTTGCCTCACCCAAGTGCGGGTTAAAGGCATGCCCTTCCCCCCCTACAGTGCCCCCGCCATGTCCTTTAGTTGCGGATTTACCCGCCATCCCCCTAATCCCTGGAGAGTATTTTTGCCATGTGATCACCCTAGTGTTGATCACTTAGTACCAATCTGATGGCTTGTACAAGTGGAGCCCATTCTTCCGCTCTTGCGGTGCCTTTCTTTGGATAATGGGCTTAAGTTTAATCCAGGAAAGTAACTTGGGTTTTATAGAGGGTTTTTCTGGGAGGGATAAGGAAAGTAAGTTCCTCTCTTGCATTCCATTCTTTTGTCTCCCTAGGGAACAATCAGGAGGGATAAGCTTTGTCCTTATCAGGAGGGAAAAGGAAAGTAAGTTCCCTTTTGCGTTTCATTCCTGTATCTCCCTAGGGGTCTGGCAAAGGCTATGTGCTTAATACACTCCTAGGAAGGGGAGAGGGGTGGGTTCTATAGGAGTTTTGGATGGAAGTTTGGGGAGGGTGAATTCTTTAAACCTAACAGTATCCTCATTAAAACTCTTCCCCAAATGTTAAAATTACCTTTTTAAAGAACAAAGTTGATATTAAAATGACTTGGAATGATATTATAATCATATTTGGTATGATATGATCCTAAGTGCATAGTTTTTCAAATTTGGAACCTAACAGAGCTAGGAAGAGATGAAAACAGTAAAACAACGTTCTTTAATCTATTTTGGAATTGTTAAATATATTAATCTTTAGAGAATCAGTATTATACACTAGTGAGTTTCTCATTTATCAAAAATAGTTAATATTCTTCTACCACTGAAATTTTATTTAAATTAACTTTTATAAAGGTAAATTTCAATTTTTTTAAAAAACACTCACTGACTAATTAAATAGATTACAAATGATAAAAGTGTGTGCCACAGGTAAAAACCTACAT
>RJWJ010031429.1:0-19259 GCA_004363605.1 Indri indri
TCGGCCTCCCAGAGTGCTAGGATTACAGGCGTGAGCCACCGCGCCCGGCCCTGTGAGGTTATTTTTTAATACGTGATCTCTTTGTAACTCAGGAGCACTCTGTTTCCTGGTGTATATTTGTATTCTACACATGTCTTTTGCTTATGTTTTGTCTCCTTCCACCACTAGTGTTCTATCTTCCTGTTTCTATGCAAAACTTTTTCATTTTTTGTAACGACTCATCTTTGAATGGAGATAGTTCCATCTCTGCATTTTTTTAAATAAAGAAAGTAATGCCATACAAATGGAGAACAGATGGAGTAAGCTGGGGAATTCCACAACTTCAATGTGGATTTATTCTCCAAAAGAGAGGTTGATAAAGTTTTTCAGTAAAGAGTAAATATTATGGGCTTTGCAGTCTGTAAGAGCAACTCTGTAGTTGTGGCACAAAATCAGCCATAAATGATTTGTAAATGTATGGACAAGGATATGTCCCGATAAAGCTTTATTTGCAGAATACAGACAGTGGACTGTATTTAGCCCCTGCACAATATTTTGTTGACCCATGCTCTGTTGTGCAGTTGTAGACAGGAGGCTCTTACCAGATAACAATGGGGACAGCTAATGCAACTCCTAGCTGCAGATGAAGTGCAGTGGGTGATGGCTTGTCCTCCAGTTGACTCTCTGTCACAAGAATGGATGGTGTTGACTTGGCAGAGGCTGTGCAGTTTCTTGGTACGGATGCTGTCACTATGAATGTGACTGATTGAGTACTGATACTTTATCACCCTCTGCCTCACTTCCTTCTTGGACATTCCTGCTTCAGTTCTTATTCTATTCACAGATGTAGCAATTGCAATACACTTTTGGCAATAGTCAACCTTTCTTCTTCTTCTCTTTTTAGTTTATGCTTATGGCCTACACATATGGACTAAGTTATTTAGGCAAGTTTTTGGAATTCATGAAAATTTTGTCCTTCAAAAAAGATAGTTCTTGAAAATTTGAAATTGATTTGGCTTCCAAATTGTCGTTTCTATACTAAGTTTTTACAAATATCACCAGAAAGTTAATATATTAATATATCTTTGCTTTTGGTGATATGAAGCTGTGTACAAGAAACAAATGGCTCTGATCAGTAGGTGCAGGGTCTTGAGGCAAAAAGACAAACAAAAACAAAAAATACATGTTTAGTTATAGAATATTATACTTTTAAACTTCTTTCTGTTTGTTCATCTGACAGACAAGTTTAAACATTGAGAATATGAGTGTGAGTAAGATAAAGTTATTCTCCAGGCAATGATATTTCCCCCTAGACTTACAAGTTATTGTGAAAATTTCAGTGTTTATTTACATTCCTTCCCATATCTCCTGAAAACTACCCCAGACAAGATCAGAAAGTAGGAGAGGGTAAGAAACACAGTAAGCAAAAGGAGCTTAAATTATTTTACTTATAACATTAATGTTCTATCACTTTTTTTTGCTCATATTAGTAAGGAGCTCTAAATTCATGCAAAAACATATTTAAAGTCCCTTTTTAGTATATTTATTTAAATTTTATAGAGATTACCTAGGGTTATTATATTATATGATATGAGTGTATGTATTTATGTATATTTATTTATAATATAATGTTGCATTTAAATTGTTTACATTAGGTACTGATTTTTTTAAATACAAAATATGACCTTCAGGTAGTCCGATCAGAATTTTTAAGTGTAAATGTCGCCAAAGGATATCTTATGTAAATTGATATCTTATGCAAATCTTATGTAAATTAATGATTATTCATTTGATATGTAAAAAACTTGTAGTAGTATCCAAAGGTGTTATTTTTCATTTTGAGTTTTTTGGGTATTTTTTTCCAAAAGGGCAAAAACGTATGGAAGAAATAGAACAGTTTCTTCTATACATTTGATATAGAATGTATAGAAGATAATGTGATAATTAATTTGATGGAGGTTCATGATTAACACTATTTTAAAAAACTTTCTTTATAAAATGGTAAGTGTTTTTACTGTAATAGTATCTCCAAACTTGGATATATTCCTACCCTTTCTATTTGCATGAAAAAAAGCAAAAGGAATAAGAGACCAATGTTTATTGTGGAAACTGAGGTAAAGAGAGATTTAACTACCAGCAGTAACACAGTTAATAAATAGTAGAGCTAGGACACAAACATGTTCTTATCTATATATCGTTTGTTACTATGCCAATGCCTTTTATCTTTAGATAAATCAATAAATGTAGACCTTTAATCTGGAAAATTCACATCTCACAAACACAATTTCTTATATGTCTGGTTGTTTTCTTCCAGCAAAAATTATTACAAAATTAGCCTATTTCAGTTTTTCAGTGATTGCATTTATTCATTTATTCCGGTAATATTTACTGAGCTCTAAAGGAAAATAATGGAAATTAAACAGACACAATTTCAAACCTTATGAACTATTTTCATATCAAAACCTTGTTAGCTTCTTTAAGATAGTCACTGTGAGAAGTTTTTCACTATTCTAGAGATATGTCTATTACTCAAAATTTGGGAATGCTTCTTTTTCAGATTTTCTTTCACAGTTTACTCTTAACTGTTATGTTAACAAATCCTGCATAAGTAAATGTTTGCTCTTAGGGTATATATTTTAATTTTGCAAACAACTAAACATCATCCAAACCTAAAGGTAATAAATTAATTAGTTATGTGGGTAAGTTTTTTTTTTTCATTGTGTTACCCAGCACCATCTTACTCATTAAGATTATAGATTGAAGTATGACAGTTGTTTTCGTTGACTTTTAACCTAAATCTAATAGCAGTTCCATCAAGAAATTCCATTTTTTAACAGCAATAAGTTGCAGAATGCTTAGGTTAAAATTTCTAAAGCTTCCCAGTCCAGCTTTGAAGAAAAGCACTCATGTGTTTAGTCACTTTTTAAAGTAGACAATGTCTTTGTTCCATAGACATGCATTGCACACTTAACTTGGTCTGTTTCTGAATAGGGAAAAGAAAATGAGATATAACACACAAATAAAAAATCTCAAAGTGATGTTAGTGTTTTTCTTGAATTGCTTAAAAGAATGTTCTCACGTGTATCATAATTTTTTTTTTCCATATCCTGCCACATTTATAATGTTCCTTGTATCTGGTGTGGCCTCACTACATTTCTGCCCAATTCTAATTTTATCCAACATTCCTGATATTTCTTGTTGTAATGATGTTGGATCATTTAAATTCTGCAATGTAGTATAGTTATTTGAGATGTACCTTTCTCTCTATCAGATATGTTTCCTAAAAGCATACAGCATGTGTTTTATTAATGATTGTATCTCATAAGGTCCCATCACATTTAATCAAACGAGTGAATGGATGAATATGTGAGCAGAAGAGGTTATTTATAAGACAAATTTGCAGGGTTGGCAAGCAATTTTATATATAATTCTATAAAGAACAAAATAAGGGATGCATAAGAAAAGATCTACTTTAGTCAGGGAAAAAAGAATTAAGAAAAGGGGTCACAAAGTTTTAATTACTAATGAACAAAATATACATTGTGCATTGGGGTATAGCTGAGATATTTGTAATAAGGAGTAAGTTAGCTAAAAGAAAATGTGTATGAAACCTATATGTGCTTTACAATTCGTACACTTCTGAAAATATTAAGCTCTGAAAGACCAAAGGCAATTGTATGTTTTATAATCTCTAGAAAGAGAACCTTGTTCATTATAAAAATTAACAAGGGTGATCTAGTATTTTAAATATTTTTCATCATTAAATATTATCACATTTCATCTTCCAATTTTATAGGTACTTACAGAATATTGGACATAGAGACCCAGGATCCATAAGACTTTATCACCTTGAATCAAGGATTTGTTTGATATCATCCTCGGTCTTCCTTCATACCAAGTAACATTTTTTTCTTTAAAAAAAAAGAACTAACAGTTTCTAAAAGAGAGTTTTTAAAAATAATACTTCCCGTACTTTCCAATGCCTAAGAATAGCAAGGTGGTAAAAAGAGAACTAGATGATGAGGTTATTGAGTCTGTCAAAGACCTTCTTTCCAATGAAGACTCAGCTGATGATGCTTTTAAAAAGAGTGAACTAATTGTTAACGTCCAAGAAGAGAAAGATACAGATATTGAAGAAGGATCTGAAATCGAAGATGAAAGACCAGCTTGGAACAGTAAACTACAATACATCCTGGCCCAGGTTGGATTTTCTGTAGGTTTAGGGAATGTGTGGCGATTCCCATACCTATGCCAGAAGAATGGGGGTGGTAAGTTGTTTAAGTTTTTTTTTTTAAGTGATAAATTACTGTAGCAAATTGCAATTGGTTTTCACAAATAGCTCCTATTGTTGCAGTCTCATTAATTTTGAAACTCTGAATTCCATTGTATATCTAGGCAGACTCATTTGGGGAAAATGGGCCCAGCTCTGTCTTCAGAGTAGGCTTCCATAGGAGCAGATTGGCTTGCTAGGAATCCTCAGGGATTGCTTAAGAGTAATACATTCTTAAATTCTTTCTGTGGATGTTATAAACATGTCTGAATTACTGGCTGGAACTTTCCTAACAAATGTTGCATCCTTTGTGCCTGTCAGTTATTCCATTTAAAGAATAACCTAAAGCTTCTGATATAAGACAATATTGGTGAAGGAAGACAGAATTTTCTTTCCATGACTTATTAACTCAATTTTAAGTTGCCTCACTTTTCCACAAAAGCAAGAATGACATGTCATTTTTGTGATTTTTTTATGAATTATTACAGTTTTCAAATGAATTATCATTTTCAAATGCTGTAATATTTTGGGACAATGTTCAGTTTCAAAGTTTTTATTCCATAAATTGTACATTTCAGCACACAAAGAGTAGAAAAAATATTTTCTGCTAACAGATAAAAAGCTAAGGTGTTATGGTGACAAAATATGTTTAAGATATCTTTTAGTTAATTCAAGCAGGCACAAAACGAGAGGTTTGGAAATAGTAGCCTGTTTGACAAATCTGTCTGAGAGGGAAGGATCGATACATGAAGTTGGTGATGCTCTACCCATCGCTCTATTGACAAGCTCCTCAGCTAGTCAGTAACATCATGTATGAATTATTTATCAAATGGACTATACACAACTATGCACTACCCTGCTTTTTTGTTCGTCACAAATCATTCCATTTACCAAGACTGGCAGAAGATAAATTCTGATTTTGAGACCTGTCACCTGGTAAGCCTTGTTGGCCATACTGTTCAGGTAGAAAGCTGTCTTCAGTGAAAAACCGGGTTGACTTTCATTTAGTATGATTTCTTTCTGGAGAGCTCTAAAAGATTTTATATTTAGTAATTTGTTATTAGCGAAAAAAATTGAAGTACTTTCTATTAATAAATAATAGAAAAAAGTAACAGAGTCAATATAAGTTGATTTGTCTAAAGATAGTATACTTAAAGCACAATGGTTAAGCTTAATAAGTGCTAGAGTATAGAGGCTACCAGGTCACGTTTTGAAGTCAGTTTGACTGTTGGAAGCCTGGCTCTTTTCCCACTAGCCATGTGACCTTTCGCAGGTTACAAGTTACCTCACTTCTTCAGGCTTAGTTTCCACAACTGTAAAATGGGTTAATAATTGTACTTACTTCACTGGATTCTTGTAAGGGCTAAATAAATACATAAATACATGTAATGTGCTTAGATATCTACCTGGCAAATAGTAAATGCTCAATTATATTTTAGCTGTGATTATTTTTAATATGGAGACTAATGTTAGAGTAATTTGAGTTAGGAGAAAGGGCTAAGTATCCAATAGCATGTCATACATACTAACTGAAAAAAGATCACCAATGAGTCCAGTCTTAATACTGTCTCTCTCTTTTTTTTCTTAGTCATTAACATGCATATAGACAACCCATTCATAATCTAAGATTTGATGCAGGTGGTAAAATTCACTGTCAGACCTTTGGGAAACACTTTTAGGTCACCAGTTCCTGACTGTTACTAATCATTTTATAATTAGAACTTCAATACTTCTCTTTTATGAGCTCATGCATCAATGCTTTGCATATCCTTTTGTAGAATTAACTAAGTGTGAAAGACTGAAAATCAACCACAGGAAGGTAGAGATTATGTATCAACCACTCTATAAGGAGAAATTCTTGTATACCATCATTGTTACAGAGATATATAGATACTGAGATAAATAATTTGAAAAAATATAGTACTATTTATTTCTTCAGCTGAATACCAAAACAATTTGAATAGGTTCCCAAATCTATTCCTACTTTTAAAGTAGGAAAAAGATAATAAACGGCCTCTTATAAAAAAGAGAATTAGTACCATCCATTACTTAACTGCTACACATAACAGTATCTAGTTGGACAAAACTCCAAATTAGAAATCTGAATGTAAGATGCCCAGCTCAGAAGTTATTTAATAATAATTTGCATATGTATTCTCATGTAGAAATGAGGACCGGTTTAACATTTATCTTTTTTATACAATTAATAGAATCTGATATTAACATTGTCGAGTTGTTCAGGTTCATTTTTAAATCAGTAGTCATATGTCTTCATTTATGATTTAGCTGAAAAATAGTTATTTTTTTAAGTATGGAAACTATTATAAGGATAATAGCATATATATGTTTACAATGGACATTAAATATTTTAATTGCTCAATCACTCTCAACACCTTTCCTCAGAATTTTGGAAAACAAACAATTATTTGATTCATGAAGTGTTATGTACTTCTTATATGTAGGATTTATGGGAAAAAATGACATGTGTTGCTGGAGTTATTTTGCTTTATTTTCTTTTTCAATCTAAGCAGCCATAGATGTTATTTTATTTAGGAAAAAAAAGGTCAGTGTTGGTACCATTAAGTCTCATTCATTCTAATTTATCAGATTTGGAATGTGTGATTTCAATGAGTTGGCATAAAATTTA
Organism: Indri indri; assembly: GCA_004363605.1. Classification (NCBI taxonomy): domain Eukaryota; kingdom Metazoa; phylum Chordata; class Mammalia; order Primates; family Indriidae; genus Indri; species Indri indri. The sequence continues at coordinate 6,897 of RJWJ010031429.1, forward strand.
ATAAATGACTTCATGACCATTGTGTGAATAAGATTTCTAGGAGTTTGTGAAATGTACTCCAGAAAACAGCTAATTTTAAAGAATCAATTATTTTATGGAAAATGAAGCTATTTTACCCTTTCAATAAAATTAAACTAGAACTATTTATTTACATTCTTACTTTTATAATAATCATTATTTATCAGAAATTCTTTGTAGCAGTCAAATTCAAGTTTCAAAATCTATAAAGTTTAAAGTAATGAAATTGAATTTTCTTTAAAGTTTTCTGTAACTATGCTATAAAGAAACTCAAATTTTATTTTTTAATTATCTTTTAATTAATGTATTCTCTACTGTAACTATTGGAAATATAATCTATTTTATTTGTTCTTGTTTCTGTAGGTGCATATCTTTTACCATATTTAATACTACTTCTGGTAATAGGTATTCCCCTTTTTTTCCTGGAACTTTGTGTGGGTCAGAGAATTCGGCGAGGCAGCATTGGTGTGTGGAATTACATAAGCCCTAAACTGGGCGGGATTGGATTTGCAAGTTGTGTAGTAAGTGATGTATGCTTATAATCTTTACAAGGTTTGAAATGATATGATTGACATTTAAATAAAACCTCTGAGTGTGTGTTTCTATACAACTCTAACAAAACAAGCTGTAAATGCTGATACAGTGTTTCCTAGTTCTCTCTGTATATGTCTCTTACCTCTTTCCTTAAATATATACCTGCGCCACATGTACTCGCCATCAAACTGGTACTGACCGATCAACACGAAGGTGCTCACGCACTACTAATATTCTTTGGGGGTAGGGAGGTTGGGGTTGTGTAAACTCACAACTAATGGATGCGGCGAGCGTTGTGGCGGGGAAAGGGCATGTCTCAAATCATGGTTGGGATGTGGCAAAGTCATAACATGTAACCACAATGTTTGTACCCCCATAATTTCCTAAAATAAAAAAAAATATTGATAAAGCACAATCTTGTTAATGTATGTCCTAAGGCCTATGAGAGATACTACCCTACCTTTTAGACAAGATAATGTGTTTAAATAAAAAAAAATAAAATAAGAAGGTTTTTAAAAATGTTAAGTGGAGTTTTATGCATTTCATCTCATTGTTTTAAATGACAAAACCTGAGAGTTTTAATGGAATCCCATTATTTTATTTTGCAGGTGTGTTTTTTTGTGGCTCTCTACTACAACGTCATCATTGGTTGGAGTTTGTTTTATTTTTCTCAGTCTTTTCAGCAACCTCTACCTTGGGATCAGTGTCCTTTGGTGAAAAATGCTTCACATACTCGTAAGACATATACAATGTAGTTGTAGTGTTTTTTGTATTTAAAGGTCATAGGAATGGTAAAGGCACAAGCTTTCAAGATTTTTTTAAATGATATGTAAAAATCATTCAAAATTATCATCATAACAGACTTTCCTCTCTTTTAGGATTGGTGCACTCTGAGAGATAGACTTTTGGGATCATCTAAGTTTTCTAACTCTTTCCAAATTATTGTGCCTTATGATATTAGGGTAAAATATTGCAAGGCTTCAGTTATTAACTTTTGACAATCTTTTATTTTGTACACCCTGATTGATGCCTTACATTTTCATTAAAGCCAACAAAAAGGGGGCAGAGGGAAGAATTTGAATCAAAATAATTGCTTTTATGTCTTTGGTTCTGTTGCTTTATAGTGTTCTCATCATTGTTTAAAAATCCTATGATGTAAATAAAAAGTTTCCTATAGTAGCGATGTCCAGTAAACATCGAATGCAACTCACATGTATGGTTTAATTTTTACCAGTAGACGTGTTTAAGAAAAGCAAAAAGAAAGAGGTGAAATATTTTATTTAATCTAATATATCAAAATATTATTTTAATACAATTATTATAAACATTATTAATATAGTAATTTACATTATTTTTCTTATATGAAATCTGAAATCCAGTTTGAATTTTACATTTGTAGCACACGTCACTTTAGACTAATCCCATTTCAAAAGCTGCGTGTGGCAAGCAGCTAGCATATTTCACAATGCTACCCCAAGGAATTAATCAGATCATTCCTGGGGTGGGAAGGGTGATAAACATGAAATTGTTTTAATTACTCACATATTCTTACCCCAGAAATGCATGATAAGAAATGCCAAACAGGATACATGTTTGTTGGTTTTTCAAATTTTTGTGCAGTTTTTATATTCTTCATTGTGAATTTAAATGCTGCTGTAGAATGGTAGTAGTTTTCTAGGAAATGTTAAGAACCGTCTCATTATGCTTTATAGTCTGAAATGATTATGTGTTACCTTTCTTTCTATAGTTGTAGAGCCAGAATGTGAAAAAAGTTCTGCCACCACCTATTATTGGTACAGAGAAGCACTGAATATTTCCAATTCCATTTCTGAAAGCGGAGGCTTAAACTGGAAGATGACCGTCTGCTTGCTGGCTGCCTGGGTCATGGTTTGCTTGGCTATGATCAAAGGCATTCAGTCTTCTGGAAAAGTTAGTATGTTAGAGCCGCTTTCCATTCTGCTAATCACCATTCCTGAGTACCACGCCCCCCTCAAGTTCTGTTACAAATTTCTGTGGGCAAACTGCATGTAACACTTCATTCTAGGTAGTTAATTAAAGATTGGTAAAAAGTGATGCTTTAAAAAATGTGTTTAAATTAAGAAAAGGTCATAAATAAAGATTAAATGCTTTACAGTGAGATCTAATGTCATTTATAATCTTTCCTTATTTCAATATGATCTTTAAAATTTCTGCCGATACTCAAAATTCCTTTCTTTTTGCTATTTATTCAATTAACTCTAATATTCTAGTTCTCTGATTTTAGCTCCAATTATGGAAGTTGGGGAAAGCGGTAGAATGAAGAATTTATTCATTTTGTTTGTTTTACACCATTCATTTCTCTCTGCCGTAGGTATCCTAAGGAATAGTTGCATAAAGAATTTTAAAATAGCACAGTATGGAGTGTTTCTTAAAGCTCTTAACATCATTATGTAGTTATGAGAATCCCAACAAGGAATTCAGAGTAATGTAAAAGACTAAAGATCATCCCTGCTGGGCAAATTGAAAATTAGAGAGGCTGTAGTTGAAGAGGATATTAAGTGAATTCTAGGTACCTGGATTTTTATTTTTTTTAAGATGCATTAGGAAAGTAATTGCTATTCATTATTTTACTTTCATATTGCATTGTTTTTTCATTATCACTGCCACTGTTTTAAAGTGGCAGTTATTGTCAGCTCTTCTCTCTGTCCCTTAACAGTCCATCTCTACTATTTTTCTTTCCAAAGCATATCTCTGATCATATATTTTTTCAGGCTAACTTATTACCACTCACCATCATATGCTAGCAGGAGTGGGAATAGTAGTAGTAGTAGTAATATTAATAATAATAATAAATGATAAAGATGATTCTGACAATGGCTAGACCAAGAACAGTAATGTAAGCCAGTATTTATTACATATTATTATTCTCTGTATATTGTAAATGCTTTATATAGTTTATCCCATTTAATTCTAAAAACAACTCTAAGAAGTAATTGATACTTTCAGGCTCATTTTACAGATAAAAGAACATGTTTGAGAATTAGGTAACTCTCCCAAAGCTTCATGGCCAATAAATGCTAGTACTGCAACCTGCCTGGATGTAGAGCCCATGTTCTTGTACTGCAACGCTATAATGTCTCTTACTGTCATATTTATTCCCATCAAAGAGTGAATCTTTTAGGGCATAAGTCTGTCTAATTCGCCTTTGCTTCCTGTTACTTCAAATTTAATTAAGAATTTTTGATAACTTTTAAACTTGTAAATTATAGCTGATTTTACATTTCCTTCCTGGCAGAACCTCTTTATCATTTTTACTTTTGAAGAAGTGAATATGATAGATAACACATCTGAAAATCTTTAGATCTTTGGCAAATGTTATTGTATTGCATGACTAAATAACTTCAGTGAATTGTTTCAATTGAGCGTGTCTTAAACTACGTCTGAGCCACATTATGGACAGATTATAAGTAAAGGAATAGATTCTTAAACCAGACCTAACCACATTTATGTAATTTCTAAGATAATGTCATTAGGTAGAAAGAGAACCACCTGTGCTCAGCCAGAAACGTTCAAACACTTCTTGTACTCAAGTTCTCTTATTACCACGTCTTGTTTTTTCTTAGTCTGTCTTATCATCACTTAAGGAATTATTCATCCTTTTCTTATTACAGTATTTTGGGGTTGTTTTTCTCATGTCATGTAATATATCTTTAACTAGCAAAATGTAATACAACTTGTATATACAATTTATTATTTCAATGAGAATGATTTAGGAAGAGAGTGTCATTTGGGCAGAATTTGAAGAAAGAACTTAATAGGTGCAGACGGAGAGGGAGCTAGCAGTAAATAACACGAACAAAGATATGGAAGTATAAACTATCACAATCCCTTAGTCTGAAATAACGCACTAGATATAATAATAAGAGGGAATTTATAGGGAACAAATGTAAACCTCTATGTTTGCCTACCAAACAAAAATGCTTCCACATAAACAGACAAGTTATGAGATAGAGAAATATGATGATTTAAGGCTATTATGTGTAAAAAAAATCTTAAGGGATTTAGCAGCTGAAAGAAGAATATGAGTCAACTTGTCGTGTGCCTTGCTTGACACACACACCCAACACTCACACGTGCAAACCCTCCACCCAAAAGTGCTGATGGGAAACTGCATGAATTAAAAGAGGGGTCTCATAGCGTCATGGTCCTTTGAACTAGGTAGACACACTTCAGTTGGACCACATCTACAATACTGGATTTTACTGAAATCTTTTATTTCCTGCTTTATTATGAAGAAGAGAAATCTCAGCCCTGTGATCACAATCTTCAAATAGTTGAATCAAAAGAAGAATAGGCTGTTCCATGTAGCCACAGAAAACAGAACTATATCAAATATTGGGGATTATGGTGGGTGGTGGGGTGGCAGTAAATCTTCAAAGAAAAGGATATACCTTTCAGGAATCAAACTGGGAACAATGAAATTAATTGCCTCAGTGGTAGAGAACTCAGCATCATTGGAGGTGGTCAAACAGAGCTTGCATGTCCCCTTGTTACAGCATCTCCTGGGGGGATGCCTGCTCACAGATGAAGGATAGAAATGAGATGCTCTAAGGTTTATTCTAATTCTAAGGTAATATTTTCTGCTATTACTATTTTGCTATTGTTACTTCTACTGTGTTAAGTATTTTGCATACATTAGCTTATCTAATCTTTATAGTAGCCAGACGATCTGCATGTTTTATCTCCATTTTTCTATAAAATTGACAAACTTAGGAAAAATAAAATAATTGGCCAGAATTAAACAACTGGTGAATGACAGGCAGAGCTAAAACTAGGCTATGAAATACTCAAAAAAAGTGACTCTTTCTGAATGTACGCTTATAATAAACACTTTTTTCTGGACATAAAGCAATAAACAAGGTAGATAACGTACCTGTCCTCGTGGAGTTTCTATTCCAATGGCAGAGGCAGAAAATAATAAACAAACTCAATTTCAAGTAGCATGGCATAAAATAAAGTGTGGTAAGGAGAAAGCGTTTGGGGTACATATAGCCAGTTAGGTTGAAATTAACCCATTTTTAATAATATTATGTACATATTTTGGTATAAGATTACAGTCGTATCAATAAATGCGAAGAGTTTGTGTTTCAAAATGACACAGATATATCTGTAAAGTGGTAACTTTTAAGAGACATCTTTTTAAATATTAGGATTTAATAATTAAATATATTGTCCTTTCCCCTGTGCATAGAAGAATAAAATTGAGGTGTGACCTTCTCATACCACTTAAGTGGTTAAAATCTTGACTGTTATTTTTTTCCATGTTATATGATTGAAATGTTCCTATTCCTTCTCCACAAGCTATGTCAGAGTCTTACTGAATCAAGATCAATGTCTTTAAGAAATCAAATATTTGTTGAATTAATAAATGAAAATTGAAATAAGCCTGATCATATGATTGGTATATAATTTTAAAAATACTGAAGAATAAATATTTTTAGGAAATATGTACAGGAAGGAAAACAAATCCCTATAAATTCTTTCTTAATATACAATATTTTTGAGTATCTACTATATGTCAGGCCACAGTCTTTGTGCTCATGGAAGCCATAAATAATCTAATGGGTAAGGCAGATAATTACAACATATCGAGTGCAGTAATAGAGGCATGTATTAAGTACATGGCAGCATAGAGGCAGCAATTAAAATTTAACCTGGATTTGGAAGCAGGCTTCACAGAAGAGAGAACTTTTTGGCTAGGGTTTGATGGTTGAGGAGGAGTTCACCAGAAATTTCAGAGAGAGAATGTTGTAAGCACAGAAAACAACAGGTGCAAAGCTCAACGATTTCTAAGTACTCCTCTGTGACTTTTACATAGCATTTGCACAGCTGGTAGGGTATAAAGCACAAAATGTAAGTTAATTGCAGATATCAAAGGACACTGGTAAAAACGTTGGGCTGTTACCTAGCAAACAGTGTGGAACATCTGAGGATTTTTTAGTAGTTCAGTGACACCACCAGATCTTTAGAAAGATCACTCTGGCAGTAGTGTGGATGATGAATTTCTGGGATGCAGAGGAAAGCTGATAGAATCTGGTGGCAAGATGAGCAGGAAACTGTTTTCATAGTGAAAGGCAACATGTAGTTGAGGATGGAAACAATAGGACAGATGGTAAGATTTCTTTGGTAGAATCAATTGGGCTTAGTGACCAGTTGGTTTTTGAGACATAGGGAAGAGGGACATATTAAGGATAGTTAGAGTTGTTTAGCCTAGAGAAATATAAATCCAAGAAGAATCTTTTCTTCTCTTAGTGTTTAATTTGAAGCTATATTAAAAATACAAAAATAAATAAATAAAAGTATAGGGAAAAATATAAATGTAAAATAAAAAGGATATATTTTTATTGGAAAAATCATAATTAATGTATCCAGACTATTTTAATGTGTAACCTTCATTTTCACTTTTAATATAAGTAAGATTAATGGAAGTCATTTAAATCACTTATAAGGCAGCAAATTTGAGTTCTATTAAAAAAAAAAAGATAAGCGAGTGCAAAAGTGAATCCATGCTTCTGGCTGACCTCAACATTTGTAAAAAAGAGTCATAAAGAGTATAACTTTAATGTAAGTGGGATCAAGGCAACTGACAAATTTAATGAATGTTAAAAGTAGGCAGGGAAAATTAAAAAAAGATACTCCGTCTGAAAACATCCTGATTTTTTTTTTTAAATCAAGAATTGTGGGTGAAGGATGTAATCAAATAATTAAGCCAATGTGAAACGATTAAAAAAAGTGTATTGCAACTAATTAAGTTAAAATATAATTGATTTCTGGATATTGATTTTTAAGTATACTGAGGTTTTAGCCATAACATTTTTTTCCTTAGAGTATTTCACACATTTAAATATGATTCGTAAGTGTGTAAAACTATAAAGTATAAATAGTTGTATTATGTTATATGTTGTTTGCAGTTATTATTGCATTCAATGTCTCTTACTGCCCTGAGCCATCCTCTGCCATGGTAGTTTTTCCTCTATTTCTCCCACCCTCCTTCCATTCCTTCCTTCCACAGATACATATTATATAGCTACTATGTGCCAGCAATGGTGTTAAGTGTGAGGGATATGGTAGTGAACAGGAGAGAAAAAGCCCTTGCCCTCACAAAGCTTATATTCCAGTAGAGGACAATGAAATAAATGGGAAAACACATACACAAAAAAATTCCAGCAGTGCTAAGTACTGTCAAAGAAACAAAACAAGGTAATAATATTGTTGAGGGTTCATGGGCAGATGGGACAGATAGGACAGAAAAAGGCATAGCCTTATTTTTTGAGTGATCAGGGAAGACCTCAGAGGGAAGATGTAGGTGAGACTGAAATAAGAAGGCAGAGCAAGTCATGGGCAGGTGAGGGAGAGGTGTTTCTGAAGGAGGCTGCAGCCCTGCTCTGCCCGTAGGCTGGCTGAGCCTGGTAGTGTCACTAGATAGCAAGGGCCTGCGGGGGGGCTAGACTCGCTGAGAAGAGGGAGAGTGGCGGGCAGGCAGGCCAGACGGAAGAGTTAGCATGTTATTGCAACTGCATTAGAAATCTGCAGAAATAAAAAAAAAAAAGAAAGAAATTCCTGGAATGTTTTAAGCAGGGAATGACATAACCTGAGTGGGAGACAGAAAACCAGTTAGGAGAATATTATGAATAGTCCAAGACTTCTAGATGTTTGACTCTACCAACTGTATGGAGGGCGTGGCCATTTTTTGAAATGGAGATGAATGGGAACAGCTTTGGGGAAATTCAGAAGTTCCCCTCTGGACCTGAAACATTTTAGAGACCTATTAGGCCTCCATATGAAGATGTCAACGATGCAGTGAATGTCCGGGTAGGATAGTTCCTTTTCTCTGATAAATGTTTTCTGAATTGTTTAATTTAATGGCGAAAATTGCTGAAGCAGCAGGCAAAACTTTTACATGCTTAATTGTTCAGGTTCTGAAGGAAACTTTGCATAGTGACTACTCTACTTTGGAAGTTTTACAGAATCATAATATAACTTTAGTTAAAAAAAAAAAAAGGGAACTTTTTTTGCTACTTAAAGCAATAAGAGAAGGAATTTGTTAGGAAGTTAGTGCCTGTTCATTTTTCTCTTAAATACTGCTCGTTTTATGAACTGTAAGGAATCAACACTATTCAAAGCTACACCATACCTATGGATTATTTCAATGGAGATTAAATAAAGTTTTCTTATTTTTCATTATATCTCTAATAGGATCTTAAATAAGACTGAATCAAGACTAATAAGCCATTCTTAAAAGATAGCTTTAGAAGTTATTAATAGTATTACTAATCATACTATAAAAACAATGACTGTCAATGTATAGAACAGAACACATACAATCTTAACTCTAAGAAAAAAAATATAGTTGTCATTGTGTCTCACTTATTTTTTCTTTCTTTGCAGATCATGTATTTTAGTTCTCTGTTCCCATATGTGGTACTTATATGCTTCCTAATCAGAGTACTCCTTTTAAATGGTTCAGTTGATGGCATCCGCCACATGTTTACCCCTAAGGTATGTGCCGTATTTCTACTTAAGGCTTATGATCATGGAAGCAGTATGTTTATTGTTGAAATGTTTCTACAGTTAGATTTAAGGGCTAATTGTTCTAACGTATGTGCATTAAACTCCTAAGTTATATTTAATAGTTATGTTAACCAGCTTAGAAAAACCAGAGCTTTCATATATATATATATATATATATATATATATGTAAAATATATACTACATATTAACATATAAAGTTACATCCATCTATCTTCATTTTTAAACATCCCATCTTGGCTTTAGAGTAAGACTATTAGTATTTCAACTTCAAAAATTCCTCTTTTATAACAAATTAACTCCCAATTTTTACACTGATTAAATTTTAGAACTTTTCAATCTTCGTTTACTTTTTCCCTGTATTTCGGTGGTTCTTAACCTTTTTGTGTCACGAACCCCTTTGAAAAATTGACAATCGGATGTTCTTACCAGAAAAAATAATGAACATATTAATTTGCTTAGTGTGTCAGGAGGTTCACAGATCACCTAAAATCCGTGGACCCAGGTTAAGAACCCTAGTGTATTCTAAAATACTGTCTCAGAGAAAATCAGTGTTTTCTTGTTTTAGTTTTGTTTTGAGGTTTTATACCTTGTGGAATATTTACAGTGGTCATTTTGGGAAGTTCTGTACTTTTCTAGATGTCTATACATTTTAGGAAAATTCTTGGTAGACTTCATAGAGGGCTCAAAACTTATACCCTCATTCAACTTAGTAGAGCTGAACCCAACACTGGGCACATTGAAACTGGTTAATCGTAACTGTGGACTTAATTATAACTTGCTACATTGATTTAACAGGAAACGAAAACAAGTTTTAAGGTGTATGCATTTTTTGCTATTCACTAAAATGAAGTTGAACTTCGCTATTAGTTTGCTGATACTATCACAGGTAAACATAGAGATACAACTGTATAAAGATACAATTTCAAAATTAGAAATTGGGAGTTATCTGAAGGACGAATGTGCAGCCAGCATTGTGCTGTGAGATTTGAGCAGAAGGGATTAGCTTCTTTGGAATTCTTTGTCACTCCTGGCAGCTGCCTTGATGCTGCCTAAAAGAAGCTGTGTTCTTTGTGTGTCTGGTTTTGAGCTGGTATTCATTCTGCAGTAGCAAAAATGCTGACATTGGTGTCTGGTTTTCTCCATTAGTTCAAAAGTCCTGTTTAACATTTAGAGTTGCTGGAACTTCTCCTTAGTGAGTAACTAGTTAAGATTTATAAATATCAGCCACGTTATAATTTAAATCTGCTTCAAATGAGCCATACTGAATGACCAAAAATATATTTAGAATATTGAAAAAAATATTTTCAGAGTTCAAGACAACAAAATTCTGTGTAAATTTATGGTATATATTCTCTTTCTAAATTGGCAATTGCTTGATATTTTAGAATTTAAATACTTTGATACAATAATTTTCATGGCCCCAGTATTTAAAACTGCAGCATAAATTAACATTTAAAACCTGACCGAGGGATCACTATTAAAATATTTTTTAAGCCAGACATGGTTTTATAATCCCAGCAATTTGGGAGGTTGAGGTTGGAGGATCCCTTGAAGCCAGGAGTTTGAGACAATGAAGTGAGACCCTGTCTCAACAAAAATAAAATAAAATAAAATGTTATTTTTTTTCTTTAGCCCACTTTTCATTGACGGTTGATAAGATGCTTTGTTAGATCACCATAGGATGTGATAGCTAATATAAAAATGAAAAGCAGTTGTAAATTACTTTTTAATTTACATTGTTTATATAGGGGAGAAAGTACCTAAACACTCAGATACTCCTGAAACAGCTAATGGGGATTTAGTTTAGAAATTAGAAGTAACCTGAATAATGTCTTTAATAAGTAGGTGTTTTTCTGCCATCTAGTGGGTAAAGTAGAGATAGACAGTTGAGTGTATTTTAGTAATCAGCATTTGTCATAGAATGGTAACGTAGTAATGGTCAATAAACAATATGCATATCTTGGTTAATTGTTCATAAATTATAAAGATAATCATTATCATGTTTTGTAAGCATATTTAATAGATTTGAATAATAACTAAAATTAATTGAAGCAATAAATTCTAATATTTGATCCCTATTCAATAAATCGTGCTGGGAGAATTGGATAGCCACGTGTAGAAGATTGAAACAAGATCCATATCTCTCACCAACACAAAAATTAATTCAAGATGGATAATAGACTTAAATATAAGATATGAAACCATAACAATTCTAGGAGAAAATGTTGCAAAAACTCTTCTAGATATCGGCCTAGGCAAAGAATTCATGAAGAAGACCCCAAGGGCAATCACACCAACAACAAAACCAAATAAATGGGACTCGATTAAATTAAAAAGTTTCTGCATAGCCAAGGAAACAATCAACAGAGCAAATAGACAACCTACAGAATGGGAGAAAATATTCACACGCTGTGAGTCCAATAAAGGGCTAATAATAAGAATCTACAAAGAATTGAAGCAAATCAGCAAGAAAGAAATGAAACAACCCCATTAAAAAGTAAGCAAAAGACATGGACAGAAGCTTTTCAAAAGAATATAGACTAATGGCTAATAAATATATGAAAAAATGTTCAACATCATTAATTTTCAGAAAAATGCAACTCAAAACCACAATGAGATATCACCTAAGCCCAGTGAGAAGGGCTTTTATTAAAAAGTCCCGAAACAATAGACGCCAATGTGGATGTGGAGAGAAAGGAACACTTACACACTGTTGGTGGGACTGCAAACTAATGCAACCTCCATGGAAAATAGTATGGAGATTCCTCAGAGAACTAAAAATAGACCTACCGTTTGATTCAGCAATCCCACTACTGGGTATTTACCCAAAGGAAAATAAGTCATTTTATCACAAACAAAAACAAAAACAAAAACCACTTGCACTAGAATGCACATTCTCAATCCCAAAGATGTGTAATCAATCCAAGTGCCCATCAATTCATGAGTGGATTAATAAAATGTATATGTACACCATGGAGTATTACTCAGCCATAAACAACGAATTAATACCTTTTGCAACAATGTGGATGGAACTGGAGACCATCTTCCTAAGTATTGCAAGAATGGAAAAAAAAAAAACCCCACATGTGCTTACTATTAAATTGGAACTAACCGATCAGTAGTCATGCTCACAGATGGAAGTAAAATTCGGTGGAAATCATGCAGGTGGGAGGGGGGAGGAGGGAATTGGTGAAATCCTACCTAACAGGTACAATGTACACTGTCTGGGTGATGGGCGCA
>RJWJ010031430.1:0-19143 GCA_004363605.1 Indri indri
CACATCTTGAGAAAACAACTCACTATCTAAAATAGTCTGAGTTCTTCTCCCAGCCTCCCAAATTTGCCATGGATTTACATATGTGTACCCTGGAAGATATTCTTATAATTATACATAATAAATAATACTTATCACATAATACAAAATAATATCTACTATTTTCTAAGGACTTCCTTTGTGTCAGACATAATAATAAGCCCTCTTGGAAGGGGCTGATAGGTTTCTGATTTAATCCTTGCAACACCTTTGCAAAGTAGGTACTATTTTATTAGTAGTTATTATTATTAGTTATTATTATTATTGAGTTAAACTTACATTCAGTGAGATACACATATTTTACTGTGTGATTTCATAAATTTTGACAAATGTATACATTTGCCAAATCAAGATAGAGAACATTTCTCAATCAAGATAGAGAACATTTCTGTCACTCAGAAGTAGATTCTATTTTTAGCTCTAATTTCTTGATAAGAAACAAATGGGTTTAGAAGAGTTAAATAATTGGCCCAAAGGCACACCAGTGGTAAATAAACCCACAGTCCTCGTTACTGTATCAGGACTCCCAAGGCCTAGCTTCAATACCTATGGACTTTCTTTTGTTTTTTTTTATATCTAAAGGTAGGGCTTAGAAAGAAAGCAGATTGGAAGTCTGAATGAGACTAGCTGACATCTAACAGTGTTTTTCAGAACTGCTAATCATATCCTATCTTTGTAAGAATAGAGATTCTTGCTTTATCCCTGGAATTTTAATTTAGTAAACTGAAGTGTAGATCTATAATCTGATTTTGTGTGTGTGTGTGTATTCCCTGGTGATCCTGAGAGCCACCGTGTTTTTATCAGGACAGGCTATGGAATGCTGCAGTCACAAATTAACCAGGAAATATCAGAAACTTAACACATTAAAGTGTATTCTTACAAATCCACTGCTTGGAAGACTCTGCAGAGAAGATATTCTTATTGCAGTAACAACGCAAAATGCTCTGGCTTCAGCTGTGCCATCGAAATGTTTATGTCCATATAATAGGCAAAGAGAGAAGGTCTGGGGGGTTGTGCGCTGGCTCTTAAATATTTTCCAAACCCATTGGTCAAACAGAATTCACCATGTGGCCCTACCTCTTGGAAAGGGCTGAGAAACGTGAAGATCTTTGCCACAGTCAGGTTCGGAGGATCATTTACTTCTATGTTTCTTTCCTTCCCGGAAGTTTGTGGATCCAATATGGTTCAGAGAGATTTAACCTTCTGTTTTTATAGGAAGTAATCCACTGTGACAACTCTGCTCCACCATGTAATGCTTTTCCTTTGTCTTCCCTTTGACCAGCATGCTGTAATGTTTGCACGAAAAGCATGATTATGCTATATTGAGGCTGATCCCATGGTTCTACCATCAGTTCTCTTGGTTGCTCTTCAATTCCTTTGAGTTAGCATCCTGTAAGTTGGTCCCAGCCAGAATGCTTTGCATGCCCACCTGAACTTGCCACCAGCTGGATGCCAACCTCATGCCTGGTGGTGTGCTAGGAGGCAGAAGTTTTAAGGTTCTAGCTGCAGTGGTTATGAGCCCATTCTGGAGTCAGACTGTCTGGCTTCAGATCCAAGCTCCTTCATTTACTAGGTATATGAGCCTAGTAAGTGACTTAACCTCTCTGAACCTAATTTCCTGTGGAGCAAAATGAAGGTAATTATAGTCTCTACCTCATGGGGCTGTCGTAAGTATTAAAAATGATAATCCACGTAAGTGCTGAGCACAGGGCCTCGCATATGGAGAGCAACCAATATACTTCGTCTGCTTTTTATAATGGGATGTCTTTGAGAATGCTGATCTGCCAATACCTAATAAAAAGAAACTCCTCTCTCTGCCTTGCCTTACCCAGAGTAATGGATTTCACCATCATATGCAGAGAGAAGCCTTTTTCTGTGCCTTCAGATCAATCAATTTCAACTCATTTCCCCACCTTCTTGTAAAGCCAGCTTTGACCCCATCTTTCAACTCTAAACGATGATTTTATGAAAGTTAAAATAAAATTAGCAAAATGGTATTTTTCTGTCAATGAAACTATAGCAGCAGTAAAAGCGTGGTGAACAATAACTCACATCTCTCCTACTGTATACTCCATGAAGCTGTGTGTTATCTAACAACAGGAGGATGTTAAATCATGCAACATAAACTTTCTTCCCCCAGAGTGGCAAGTGAGCTATTTTCAACTTTCTGTTGTGACACGATTTTTTAGGTTGTGTCAGCATGCCTATTACCAATTTACCTCTTTGCGAACTGTGTGCATCTTCTCCAAGAGCGTTTATTGAGATCTCTTCCCCCATGGTGTGTAGGCATTTCCCTGAATGTGTTGCATGGAATGCTGGTCTGGCATAATTAGACGAGATATATTGTCCTTGAAAATGTGCTTTCTTGGTCAAATATGAAAATACTGCAGGCTCTACCTACCTTAGATATTTATAATATATACTGGCAGATCAAGGTATATATTAGTACCTCTGGCATACATTTCTAGACATCCTTAAGTAATATCTCTTGAGCTCTGTTCCACTGATCACCTATAAAACCAATTTGGCCATGAAAAATTTATTTTCACAAAAACATGTGCTCCAAAGAATGATATATTTGGTAAAACTGTGGGCAGGATTGATGAGAGAACTTAAGCTATGGAGGTTTGCCTGCTCCTTTGGTTTAGAAAGATAATAATAAAAGGGCTATTTCTTGTCTAATCTGATTTTATAAAGCCAATGGGAACCATAAGCACAAAATTCCAATTTGTTTGACGGGGCTGAGACTGAGAGGAGAGGGGAGGGGACACTTGTTGCAGATGTCACACCATTTAAGGAGGCACCAGAATGCATAAATAATATTTCAATGCAATATTTTTAAATAAATAAAAATTTTAAAAACAATTTTTAAAAAGCAAAATTCCATGATGAACAAAACAGCAAATTGTAAATGAAGGCATGTCAGTATTTTTAATTTTTTTTTTCCTTTTGCCTTCGTCTTCCATATGGCTATATACAGCATTGTCCCTGTTCCTCTCTTTATTTAAAACCTTGTTCATCATGGATTTTTGCATTCATTTTTGATATTTTTAAATAGTGTGTTGAAATATCATGTCTTTATTTCTTTTTTAAAATTTTTAATAGATTGATGGCGTAGAAGGTGAATTCTATTATATGTATTGCAAAGTGATGGAGTCTGGGCTTTTGGTGCACCCATCACCTGAGTAATAGTGTACATTGTATCCCATGGGTACTTTTTCATCCCTCACCCCCCTCACGTGCCCCCTCTAATGTCCATTATACCACTCTGTGTTCCCTCGTGTAGCCATAGTTTAGCTCCCACTTATAAATGAGAACACGTGGTATTTGGTTTTCCATTCCTGAATTACTCCACTTAGGATAATGCCCTCTAGCTCCATCCAAGTTGCTGCAAAAGACATTATTTCATTCTTTCCTATCACTGAGTAGTACTCCATGGTGTATAAACACACACACACACGCACACACACACACACACACACACACACACATTTTAGTCCACTCATCAGTTGATAGGCACTTACATTGATTCCATACCTTTCTGATTGTGAACTGTGCTGCTATAAACATACAGGTGCAGGTATCTTTTTGATATAACGATTTCTTTTCCTCTGGGTAGATACCCAGTAGTGAGATTTCTGGATGAAACGGTAGATCTACTTTTAGTTCTTTGAGAAATCTCTATACTGATCTCCATAGAAGTTGTACTAATTTACATTCCCACCAGTGTGTAAGTGTTTCCTTTTCAGCATATCCATGCCAACATCTGTTGGTTTTTGACTTTTTAGTAGTGGCCATTCTAATTGGAGTAAAATGGTATCTCATTATGGCTTTAATCTGCATTTCTTTGATGACTGGTGACATTAAACATTTTTTCATATATTTGTTTAATTCTCTTTGATTTCTGAGTATTTTGGAGCCCATTCCTGACCTCACTCAGGTTCCAGCTTTACTGTTAGATCTCTGCGCAAATGTTACTGGAGAAATAACAAATGCATTTAATCTTGGGCAGAGTTTCTGCACCAAGTCAGAGGAGGATTAAAAAAAAACATCACACCCATGTCCACAGAAGTATTATTCACAAGAGCTAAAAGTTGACAGCAACCCAAATAGTGCGTTGAAATATCATGTCTTGATTTCTTGTTTAAAAATTTTAATAGATTTACAGTGTACAGGGTGCCGGGGACCAGAGGATGGGAAATGGGGAGTTGTAGTTTAAAAGATATTGAGTTTCAGTTTTGCAACAATACAGATATACTTAAAACTACTGATATGCACACATAAAAATGGTTAAGATGGTCAATTTTATGTGTATTTTAGCACAATTAAAAATTTTTAAAAATTCAAATTTAAAAAAAAAAGAAGAAGAAGAAGAAATGGCATGGTTCAGGGACAGCGGTGCAGAACCTGAGGGTGTAGGCAAGGAAGCAGAGTGCCAGGAAAGGGAGCAGGGAACATAGTGGGTTGGGGGAGTAACCTGGGTGAATTCCAGCCTCAGGGCTTCTACTTGTCTTTGGAACAGGCTGTATTGAAAATGAAGCTGAAACATGTTGATTCAACTTCAAGTGTTTTTTTCTGGTTCTTCTTCTTCTTTGGCTACTTTCTTGGGGAAAAAAAGATCTTTAACTATAAGATATATTTTGATTAGAGCTGCTGTCTGTTAATGTACGCCTTCACAGTGCTGATGGACTGGCCAAGATGGGCAACACATTTTGGGTGCTTTTATAGAAAAGCTAAGATTATTTTTCTAATAACTCTTTCATCTGCAGCATCTAGTTTTTCCATTAGGAAAACTAAAATAGCTTGTGGAATTGCTTTTTGTCCTTCTACAATAACAGATGCTGCAGAGAGCCAGTCACTTTGGGACATATGTAGAATATGATATGGATGCGATGAAAAAATTCTGTCTTCGTTCCACACCCTTTTGGGAGAAGGACATTTTGTGACATCTCCTTCATGTTTCTGGGTCACGGAACATCTTCTCTTGTGAGAGTGGAACAGAGATAATTTATATCAACATATGCTGAAATAATGACTGTGATCTCTTTGAGGGCAGATAGCATCCAGAAATAATTTTAATAACTGACAAAGAGCTTTGGCCACAATAGGTTCTAAGTAAGCATTTTTTTAAAAGTGTTTTCTTTCACTGGGACACAATACATGCCCCTTTTTGGTCAGTGGGAGGGGGGATGGATAGTCAATATCAGTCAGGATAAGCTAGATTAAGCTGGGATAATAAACATTCCCCAAATCCTAGTGACTGAAAAAATGGAGGTGCATTGTTCTCTCACACTGCATGTCTACTGCAAGTTATCTGTAAGGTTATCTTGCCTTCTGTCGTGGTCATTCTGGGACTCATGCTGATGGAACATGCTTCCTCTATTGTCATAAGCAAGAGTACAAAAAGGTCTGATGAACCAAGCTTCTTCAGCTCGTAAGTGACACACCCCTTTGTCCACATGTCATTGGCCGTAGCAATTCACGTGGTCCCTGAAGTTCAACAAGGCAGGTGTGTATAGTCTTCCTTCGGAAAGGGCCACCGCAACAACAACAATCACAACAACAAACTGGAATAGCCAGCAAAGAGCATTATAATCTACTGGGGGTTGAAGAAAGGGAAAGAAAGCCACTATTGCTACAATTTTCTAAGAACTTTATATGGTGTTCTCTCTCAGTTGTCATTAGGGTTTTGACCACAGCCCTATGAGACACATGTTATTCTTTCTATTTTTTTTTTTTTAATAGGTGAAGAAGCTAAGTTCACGATGACTCATCAACCAGTGTTTGAATCCATGTCTAACGACTCAAAACGCGTGCTCTTCCCAAGACAAATCGTGATCCCCACACTCAGGTGTGGACAAAGTAAGGACTGCATCACCTGTGATGCAAACCATTTTTGTCAATGGCGCAGCCCAGTAGGGACGTCCATGTTAACTCATTAGGCAGGTAAGAAGCACGGCATGTAAAGATTGATAGCAATGGTTATGTATATTCTTCTAGAAGCAGAATGGTGCTGGAAAGGCAAGGTTACTCACCCCACCTCATGTATTTTCCACATGCAAAGGCAGGCAAGCCTCCCTGACCCTCAAAACACAGGTTATAAAACTCCATCAAGAAAAATATTTTTTTAAAAAAATTAATATTTCTGGAGCATCACAGGCAGGTCAAAACATGTATTTCTAGAAATGGCTAGGAATAGAGAATTAATAAAAATAAATTCATGAATAATAGAAGCAAAGACTTTACCAAGGCAATGCACGCATAGAAAGCCAAAGGCTGGCCAAAGAAACCCAGTGTTGAAGTACAAGTAAGTTCAACCCTTCTGATACAATAAATAAACCATCTTTAAAATCTCACTGACAGAACCCACCACCCCCTTTGACCCCATTCTATTTTTATCCTATTCTACCAATATTTTTTGA
This sequence comes from Indri indri, assembly GCA_004363605.1. NCBI lineage: Eukaryota > Metazoa > Chordata > Mammalia > Primates > Indriidae > Indri > Indri indri. The sequence continues at coordinate 6,459 of RJWJ010031430.1, forward strand.
AATAGTAAAAATTATTTGGGATACTTATCATGCTGTTAATGAGAAAAGTGAATTAAAAATGGGAAGAGCCTAAATGTCTAATAATAGGAAAATGAGTAAGGAAAGTCTGAATCATCTGTTTGAAGAAAGGCTACCCCACTGTTAATAGACTCATTTACAAATAATGTGTGAAGATGGCTTAGCTTTCATGTTAAGTGAAACTATTAGAACATAAAATGGAATATGTTACAAGGTCTCCACTCTGTAGGACAAGTGACTAGGAAAGTGAGCAAAAGTGTATGTATATATAGGGAAAGATAAGAAGAAAATATATACAAATATGAAATCTACTCATACATGGTGTTAGTAGTTTTGTATATAGTCCGTATGACCATAGATGCTTATCACATTCATTGTTTATTTATCCAGTAGATATTTATGGGGAAGCTACAAGGTGGTGGACACAGTTCTAGGCATGGCAGTGAAGAAAATCAAGATATCTCGTGCTGTTTACATTATAATGGGGGGGAGGGCATGTGAGAAACAAAGAAGCATGTTACCTGGTTAAAACTTCTTTGGAGAAAACTATATAGGATAAGAGAACAAGGTGCTATCGAGGAGGGTTTACTTTGAATATGTTGGTCAGGGAAGGCATCTCCGAAAAGGTGATATTTGAGCAGAGGCCTGGAGGAAGTGGAGAAGCTGTACAGGCAGGTGACACTCATTCAGGCAGAGAGAATGTCAGATGCAAAGGCCCTGGGGTGCATGGAAGTTTCAGGGAGCAAAGGGAGCCAATGTGACTTGAATGAGATGAGGAAGGGGAGGTAGCAGGAGAAGGGGTCAGAGAAGCCTGCGCTGGTGGCTGTGGCAATAACGTGAGCCTTGTAGGCAATTGCCAGGACTCTGGCTTTTTCACTGAAAGAGATAAAGTCCACTTGGGGAGTCTAAGCCAAGGTGTGGCATGATCTATCATAAAAGGGCCATTCTGGCTGCTGTGAGAGAAGAGATCAGGATCAGGCTGGGCAACATAGAAACAGGCAAGAAAGAAATACCAGTAGCTTGGACCAGGAAATAACAGCAGGAAAAATGAGGGATGCTTTGGATTTTCAATAGTTCACAGATGAATCTGAAAAGATTAGCTTATGAATTGGAAATGGCATATGAGAAGTGAGGAGGACCCAATCATGATTCCCAGGTTTGACCACCAAAAAATTGGAGAGATAAAGTTGCCGTTTACTGAGAGAAGACTGTAGAAGCTGATTTAGGGTCGATTGGGAAGAAATCCAGAGTTCGGTTTGAGATGGATTAATTTTGAGATGTTTAGTCAAATAAACAGATAAACATATGAGTTTAGCATTCAGAGGGCTGAACGAGATAACCTAGGGATTAAGCCTAGTTAGATAAGGTAAGAGGTCCAGGACTCGGCCCTGGGCATATCACTAGAGCTGGGGAGGAGGATGGGAAATCAGAAAAGGAAAGTGATGATCAGCGAGGAAGGAAGAGAACTGAGTGAGTGTTGTCCCCAAAGCCAAGGGAAATACGTAAAGAAGCAGGGAGTTTATGTCGATTGCAGCCAATGTGATATGTGCAATGAGAACTAACCAATGATCATTGTATTTGGTGACAGATCATTGACAGAGTGATTTCGGTGGGGAGGTCAGCTTGAAAGCCCGATTGGAGCTGGTACAAGGGCAAGTGGGAAGGGAAGAAGTCAAGACATATAGGGGTTCTGCTGAAAAGGGAAACAGAGATATTGCACAGTAGTTTCAGGAAGTTTGGGGTAAAGAGAGAGATTTTGATAAGACGGGAAATATTATAACGTTTTTGTATGATGATGGGAATAACACAGCAAATAGGGAAAACTTGATAATGCAGGAAAGAGAGAAGATAATGGCAACAGAGATGTCCTAGGCTAGGTGAGAAAGGGCCCCAGACACACCAGAAAAGTTGGCCTTTGAAATGAAGCAAGTTTGCTCACCATAACAGAAAAAAGACAGAGCTTGTGGAAACAGATAGAGAGACTTTGCTGTATTTGACGATGGACGCAGGTGGAACTTCTCTTCTGATATAGCTTCCATTTTCTCAGAAAATTAAGAGAAATTATGTTCTTTTCCCAAGTCGCACAGCAATAAATCATAGAGCCCTCTGGATTGCAGATTCCAAAGTATGTTCTTTCCACGACAGCACCGTGGTCTTGCTCAACCTGCATCAGGGTAAAAACCTAAAACTCATCTACATTTTAGATATCCTCATTTAGTGTTCATATTCTGAAGAGAGGTCTCACCTTCCATTTATCAAAGCTCATATTGGAACCTTGTTTATTGGGCAGAGGCATCCGCTGAACTTTTCCACATCTGCAATAGTAATCCCTGAGCTGATTTCCCAAAGTTTCCAAAGCCCCAAATTAATAAGAAGAACTTAATATCTATAGCAAGATTATGAGGTCAATATTAGTAGCATCATTTTACAAATAAGTAAATTAAGGCTCAGCAGGATTAAGAAACTCAATCATGATTATACCCTCCACCGGCCTAGCAGGGTTCAGGGGGCTCACTAAGTATTCGGTGGATGAAAGGAGATCGCCTATCTTATGAACTGTATTACCTAGTCAGCTTTCAGTTACAAGAAATAGGAAAGCCTTCTGAAATGGTGTGAACTATGCTACTGCATAGTTTCAAGTCCAAAGCAGGTTAATTCAATGGCTCATCACCGTCCCAATGAGCTAGGTTCCACCAGCTGCACATTTTGCCACCCTTAACTGGTAGTGTGTTTAAATAAGGCAGCCTGGCACATGCACCTGGCACTCTCTAGAGGCTGAATTAAGGGAACATTTCTGTTTTGTGTCTCGCTAAGATCAAAGAAAACCTTCCCAGAAGCTCTCCCAGATCCTGGCTATAGACTCAGCTAGATTTTGTACCTACCTTCTCATTCTTTCTCCCTTCTCTCTCTCTCTCTCTCTCTCCCCAAGATATGCTTTTTCCTGAATGCTCTAGCAGCCAATGCCAATTAGGTAAAGCTTAATTCCTAATATAACAGCTTAAATTATCCCCTAAAAAGCTGTATTTTTAAAAATCACAGTCCTGAGTACAGTTGATCTAGGATTCATCTAGGGTTACCTCTTTCTCAGGATTTCATTGATCTGGGTTGAAAATTAATGATTTTATCAAGTCATTAAAGAATATATTTTTATACTACTATGAATTTACTTATGAAACTTAAAATCAATCCATCACCGGCCCTATCATTTATCTGCTGATGATTCTACATCAATGAGATGAGGAGTGACCTGTTTAAGGTCAAGGTCAAGACTCTTTTTTAAAAAAATAAAAATCTATTGAATGGGAACCCTACCAGGTACCGTATACATAAACTTTAACCTTCAGGTTCCATCGGATGAGAATCTCCCTTATTCTGTTACTTTTCTGACTTTACCTGCCACCACTGTGCACACTCTTACCTGGCTGCAGCCACCCTGCTCTTGTTGGTGTCCCTTTAACTCAGCGCATATACTCACAGTTTGTGGCCTTTGGAATTTCTGCTCCTTTGCCTGGGATTAGTGCCACCTTATTTTGAAGCTTCCCTTGCCCCACCACTTATGAACTAGCCACCCTGCCTCCTAACCACTAAGACTCACTATTCCTGGGTTATTCCCACACACACACCTGTAGCATTTTACAGCACTGGCATACTATATATTTATTTGTAAATTTGTATCTATCTTTTTCCTCTTACAGGAAAGTAAGCTTCTATTTTGTTTCTTATTATATTCCAATTACCCTAAACAGTGCCTAATATGCAGTGGGCAATCCATGCTTCCAGGATAAATGAGTGAATTGTAATCTCTGCATTTAAGAGGCTCCTAGTCTATTAGGAAAATAATGCAAACCTACCTACCAACAAACCAACTGACCACCAACCCACACAGCAGACATTGGACCACCCACCAAATGGGTTCCATTGAACTAACAGCACCACCCTACAGAGTGGGACAGCCTGAGATCCATTCCCATCTCCACCCATCCTGCCTGACAAGTTTAGGAAGTCTTCTTAAACTCTCTAATCCTCAGTGCCTCCATTAGTGAAGTGCATTTAATACTATCTCAATTGATTGATAGATAATCTCTGTAAAACACTACACAGCACAGGACATACACGGTGCTCAATTGACCCCTCAGCCACACGCGTTTGAACTCTGAGGGTCCACTTTATATGTGGATTTTCCTCTGCCTCTGCCACCCCTGAAATAGCATGACCAACCCCTCTTCCTCCTCCTCCTCCTCCTCAGCCTACTGAACGTGAAGACAACGAGCATGAATACCCTTAAAATGATCCACTTCCACCTAATGAATAGCAAATATATTTTCTCTTCCTCATGATTTTCTTAATAACATTTTCTTTTCTCTGGCTCACTTTATTGTATGAATGTAGTATATAATACATGAAACACACAAAATACGTGTTAATTGGCTTTTTTTTTTTTTTTTTTTGAGACAGGGTCTCTCTCTGTCTCCCAGGCTAGAGTCTGGTGATGTCATCACAGCTCATTGCAACCTCAAACTCCTGGGCTCAAGTGATTACCCTGCTTCAGCCTTTCAAGTAGCTGGGACTACAGGTGTGCACCACCACGCCCAGCTGATTTTTCTATTTTTTGTAGAGATGGGTCTTGCTCTTGCTTAGGCTTGTCTCGAACTCCTGGCCTCAAGCAATCCTCCCGCCTCAGCTTCCCGAAGTGCTAGGACTGTGCCTGGCCTGTATTAATTGACTTTTTATGTTATTGATGAGGCTTCCAGCAACAGTAAGCTATTACTAGTGAAATTTGGGGGGGATTCAAAGGTTATACGTGAATTTTCAACTGTGTGGGAGTGAGCATCCCTAACACCTGCATTGTTCGAGGGTCAACAGTACATGTAAAATTTTATTATGTATAAAGAAGAGTGAGATTTGATGGGGAGCACAGATGAGCTCTGCCTGGGGAATTCAGCAAAACAAATAGAAGATGAGCCTATAACCCAGGTGCTCTGTAGACATTTATTCATCATCGAAAAAGGGTGGCGTATGTAAATGTTTTAGTCCTTTAAAACATTTATCTATAAAGAGACACACCAATATTCTCCCTTGTTTCTGATCACCAATCCATGTTAAAATTGGAATGATTGGTATAGGAACAAAACAACTACCTGAGTGCTAAGGCACTAGCAAGCAGCAAGTTCTCGATGAAATACATTTTGATTTATTTCCTGCTACAATTGCCCTCTTACTTTCACATGTTAGTGAGCAAAACCAGGGATGTTCAGAGTTATAATCTAACTTATGTCTAATATTATATAATTAAATAAATCTAAGTTAATGTTGTCATCCTGTATCACGTGGGTGATTTCCAAATTATTCAAAATTTTGTATAATCTTAATGTTTCTTTTTAGTTTGCAAAGTGGACAATATGATGGTTTATTTTGCTTAATTGTAAATGCATGATAATATAGACTATTAGACTATGATTTGTGCATAGTAGGTACACCAAAAAATGTTAGATTTCAAAACTATAAACTGCCATGGTAATTTGTGTTTGCAAAAAAATATACAACTTGTGTCAAAGGAAGAAGAAAATACACACATTATTTCACTTAATAACAATTATCCAGGAAATGTTGAGTCGTTATTATTCTGTATTAGTTCTACTCGCATTCATGCTAAATGAATAAAGCTGAATTAAAAGGTGACATTTGGGCTATTTCCTAAAAAAATGTGATTTCTCAGTCTTTAAATACATTTCCCTGGCTCATGTTTTCATCTAGGCAACTTTGCTACTTTAATGTGATTTAAAATTAAATTTGTTCTTTGGTTCGTTACAATGCTTAGCAAGTTAATAAGTTTATAAATCATAATTAACTACAACTTTCTGTTCTGTTGCCCTTCTGAATTGCTTTCTTTTTGATTTTTTTTTTTTGTTTTTTTCTTTTTTCCCCATGTAACTTGCCACATTCATACTTTATTTTAAAGATGAGTAGACCTCATTTTCAAGGGACGATGGGTTGGCTTCACTGAAAATGTGTAACCATGTCATGAATGAAATACACGTGAGTGTGTGAGTGCACATGTTTTCACATGCATGTGGACAGAAACATGTGCATACATGCTTAACTGCCTTCCAGAGAGCATCGTGTTTTTTTTTTTTCTTTAACAGGTTTCTCTTCCACTTGCTGGGTGCAAGTCCCGAAACATGCTAATTCCAGTATTCCTTCAGGGACTCTTTATTTTTGTACAATAAAGGGAAGTCAAATAAAGTATAATGAATTTTCAAACACTTCAGCAAGGCTTTAATATGTTCAAAGAGAGAGTCAAAAGGCCTGAGTCATTAGGATTCTACTTGGGGAATTGGGTGAGCTTCATTAGAGTACAGGACCACAGGGGGCAGAAAGGATTCTTGCAAATGCCTTTTTCTTCATTGTATCACATCATAGATCTTCCCCAGGGGCTTGCTTAGAAAGAACTGTGGTTTTAGCAGGAAGGGGTGCAGAAGTAAGTGGTAATAATGAAGGGGACACAGACCCAACTGTACACGTCCTCCCCCAACCTCTGGCCAACCCCACCCTCACGAGTGTTCTTGGTCACCTGTATGCCAACATACACATGTGCCATGTCGTTCTTAGACCTAAGACCCATCTATATCTCTTTCCTAAACCTCTAGCTTTGTCTCTCCTGATTGTTACAGATTTCCGTGGTGTTTTCATTTATAGTATTTCCATGAGAATATGATGATGCCGAAAAGAAATATAAGAGTAGGTATTTGATCTCAGGCTCTCTTTGCAGTTCCTTCACATTTTTCATGAGCACTGTTTTCCCTTCTGCAAGACACGAGGATGGGTGCCCTCCTTGCCTCCAGCTTTTTCTCCACTCTCAGATCTATGCTGATGACAGCTGGCATGTCTTGTACTCACTCCCTGGTGCGTTTCGCAGCCTGTGCGAGGCATTTCCATCTCACGAGGCCATCTTCTTTAGTGACCTCTTAATTGATGCTGCTATAAATCCCCAGCCTCCAGCACCCCCCTCATGCCTGCAGAGCTGCAGGTCACATCGCCCACCTCAGGATGGCCAGGCCGGGTCAGCACCTGGAACAGCTCCTTCTGAACCCAAATCCACTGAGAAAGACCTTTACAGCAATGTACCGTGGTGACCCTCTTGGCCCTCAAAGAACTCCTCTAGGTTTTACCTTCCCACTTTGGTCTCTGGTCTGGTGTCCATCATTAGTGGGTTTCCATACTAGTATCTCCACACACAGATACTCATCTTCAAAACCCTGTAACTGAGGATTCACTCGAATACTCTGCCTAACATTCCCACTGCACCTTTTCCTTAAGATGCAGAGCTGCTCCTTGTCTCCATGTCAGAAAACGAGTCTGTGATTTAAGCCCTGATGATACCAATTATAAAATGATTCAAAATTAATATTTTTTTGGTACAGATGCAAGCAAGTCAACATTCTAGACATAGAGATATGTTGTCATAGGTGAGCAGGAAATAACACAAACGCAACCCTTCTCTAGAAAATCCTTTCTTATGAGGTAGTCACCTATGCTAACACTAATATAGAGAGTACCTGGTTTTGGTACTGGCTCTCTCACAAACCTTAAATAATCTTAAACTAGTCTGTTCTCTTCATTGAAATTTAATTTTCACATTTTTAGAAGAAGGAAACGTGTATTTTTTAAAAGTATTCCTCACCTCTTAAATTATATGGAAACCCTGCTATGTTACATTGCCAAGGCATGGAGCAAGATGGGGAAGAATTTGTCAACATTTTTACAATTGTCCACACCACAACTCAAGGTTGATGGGAGAGTTAAGGGTAACAAAGTATAAAATGTTTAAAAACATAAGAGATGGTCAATAAATTTTAGTTTTTATCACCCACAAGCATTTAATCTATTTGTATTAATGTATTAGAGCATGCCGTAAATTAAATGTCTGCATAAAGTCGAAATAGAATACATTAAATATCCATTGTTACTATACTGATTTTTAAATAACAAAAAAATTATTCTTCCCTCCAGAGGCAGGATGAAGAAGGTAACTTCTTTGAAGTCTGTATTAGGTAGGTTACATTATGTCATACTAAGAAAAGACCTCAAATCTCAATAGTTTACAGCAAACAAGGATTATTCTCATCTAGTTTCTATGACCATCACACATTGGAGGTGGCATGTACTATGATATTTTTGTGCCAGAACTCAAGCTGAGAGAAAAGTGTCTGTTGAGAATGTTGCCATTCTTACGCTGGAGGGGCCATGCATCTTAGGACCACAGAAGGACAGAGTTTCTCTTTAATGTGCTCATGTCATTTCAGCTCATATTTCATTCACCATGCAAGTCACATGGTCAACCAAGAAGGCAATGAGGCCAAAATATTTAACCCTTCCCAAGCAGACACCACAGATATTTGACAGTCCCATGTCAAAGAAACAAGACATCTTGAAGTATTAGAGGAGAGAATTAAAACAGTGCAGACATCCACTAGATGAAAATCATTTGGCACCAAATGCCAATATCCTGGTCCTTACTCTGTCATTAACTTGCCAGTGTGATTTTAAGCAGTTCATTTAATCCCTTAATCTTAAATGCATGAAGCCATCTTTATTTAAAGTAGAAATACTACTAGCTTCCTTGCCTACTTTCTGGAATTGGTAAGAAGAAGATGTTAGGTAATGACAGTGTCAAAGTGTTTTGCAAATCAAACAAAACCTAAATAAACAAAAGTCCAATGGGATCCAAGTATCAGATGCCACCTCATTTATTCACCCCAGAGACCAGGGATTGGTCTAGACAGGAAGACCCGCTATGCCAGGATCCGGCAATATCTGCAATAATGGAGCAAAAAACATGTAAAGATTTGCTTCATTATTTGTATCTTAAAAGAGTTCTGACTTACAGTATGGCTTTCAAAGAGATGTTCAACTATGGAAAAGGGATACTCTTTTAGCTGAAAAAGACGTCTGCACTTTCTTGACCAGTCTTCAGACTTTAGTGTGAACTGGACATATTCTAAAAGTTCTGTCTATCTGACCATTAGGGCTTTTGTACTCTGTACGTGGCAGAACTAATTCTTCTTTTAACAACAAAACAGAGTTGCTATCTATCTCCAGAACTTAATTTCTATATATTCCAGTGAAGGAGAATTGTCCCTTTAAATGTAAGAATCTTCCCTGCTCTCTTCTTGAATGGGACCAAAGACCAAAGGCCCAGAGTCAGGACCCCTGCATTTGAGGCTTGTTTCAGTTTGCAGACAAATTGCCAAAACCTATGTAGTGTCAAAGTACCGTAAACTATGGGCTCAGACTAAGAGAAATGTATTATCTCACAGTTTTGGAGGAGGGAAGTCTGACCTCAACAGGCCAGGCCATGCTCCTGGGAAGGCATTAGGGAAGAACCGTATCCAGGCCTCTCTCCTTCCTAGTGTCTGGTAGATCCTTGGCTTGTAGCAGCGTAACTCTGGTCTCCAATGTGGTATTCCCCCTGTGTGCATTTCTGTCTCTGTCTACATTTTTATAAGGACACCAGTCATAGCAGAGAAAGGCCCACCCTAATAACTTCATCTCAACTAGTTCTATCTGCAACGACTCTATTTCCAAATAAGACCACATTCTGAGGTCGGGGTGAGGCGGTTAAGACAGCAACATATGGATTTCTGGGGATCCAGTTCAACCCATAACAAGGTCTAACAATTTACTGTGTGATTTTAATTGAATTGTTTTTACTTTCTGTCCTCCAACACCAGATTCATTAAGTTGACATCTTCTTGCCAGGAAATGTTGAGAAGCACCCCCAGCTTCAAGCTTCTAAGGCCTCGAGCTATTAGAACCTAAATTAATTTTATAGAAGAATAAAATCGACCAAAGGGACAAAAAAAATTTGACCTGCTGATTTCAGAATCCACAGGAATTCTTGTTCTCCCTCAGCACCTTTGACCTAGGGAGAGAATCATAAAATGACTGAATTGAAGGAAGTTTTCACGGTCGTAGAGGAAACTGCCTTCCCTGTCAAGTGGCTTTCTTGTCTTTGTATAAATGCTTCCAGTAGCAAGAAACTCATTACCTCTAAGGCTGTCTACTTCATGTTAGGGCACTTGGGCTAGGCAGGCATTCTTTCTGACACTGGCCAATTGCTTTCACCCAGAGATTCAGATTTAACCCTCTGTGACTAGACGGAGCTAATACCATCTACTTAGAGCCAATGTCACTTTCCTTCTCCACTGACGATCCTTATTCTGACACCCTCAGGATAAATATTCGAAGCTATAGCATCCAGAGAGAAAGAAAGACAGCCTGGATGTTCCTGGATCTTTTATTCTTCAGCCAAAATTTCCAGGTTCTTTAGCTCTCCCATCTGAACCACACAAAAGCAAAAACAATGGTCCAACCTATCCAGTATTTGAACTAATCATTGAATCAAGAGGAAAACCAGCTTGAGGACATTCTGTTAGGTAATCATGAACTACGGCACCTTTATCATTGCAATTAAAATGATTTAAAGAAACAATATCTTTGCACTACCTTCAAGAGGGCAGATTAATTATGATATGCTTAGAAACCATTAATATCTGTGTATGCCTATCAAGTAATTATTCGAACCCACACATTCACAAGAAAAATAGAAAGATTCTCGCTAGAAATTTGCATAGACAAATATGAAAAGTTCATTTCTAAACTCTGCTATGATTTATACACCCACATTTTGATAATTTGAATTATGTATTAAACACATACTTTAAATATACTTGTCATTATACCACTTTACACAACAATGTGTTATTTTTTTTGCTGGGAATTTATTATTAATATATATATTTGTCAGATATGTGCAAATGTACCAAGAAATGTAGCTGCATTTATTGATAACAATGAAATTAGTGAAGTATCTTGGAATGAGATGTTAATTTACTATCACTCAAAACTGAATAAAACTTCAAAATTTGATTTATACATTTGTCAAGATGCTAAAAGAGAGGTCTTTTTGAGGATAGGAGAGAAGGACAATTAACATGTTTCTACTTTTCTTCTAAGACACAATACAATTTACTAAATACATCAATATTAATATGACATTGCAGTGACCTACAAAATAAAAGCAGTCAGAATCTAGCCTAGACAACCTACCTGTAAAATTATATAAATATATGTATATATATATATATTCTATAAAATTGACTATGATAGCTTCACAGCAGCATGTGGAGGTGAGACAAAAGAGAGATTACCCAAGAATAAAAACAGAGAGCACAAAGAATGTTAATTGCGGTATTATTTAAAACACTATATTATAAAAGCTCAATGAATCCTAATGAATCAGAGGGTTTATTTGAGCCTAACAATGGCTAAGTACTTCTTAAAATAAAATCAAGAGAGATCAGAAAAAAAAAAAAGAGAAAAAAATTAAAGAGTCTATCTTGAGCTTAAAAGTCAGAAAATGAAGAAGTATCGCATGTCAGGTCAGTGGAGAATTTGAAAATTCATTCTGATTTCACCAACGTATTTTAACTCCCTCCAAAGCTGGGTCTTTGTTTCACAGTCAAGTCATTAGATTCCACCCTTGGCAATATTTCCTCAGCTCCTAGCTCTGCATTCTGTTATTTATTTCCCTTTCTGCCACATAGAAATGGAGACTTAATAAAAGCATATTTTATTTCCAATCTGCTATTTCATGGTTCTTGCCCTGATAATCATTACTTCTCTTTATTGCAAAACAATTTCTTTCTCGAAAGACACGCATCTTGAATGACCATATTTATGTGCTGGCTGTTCCCTAAACGATAGCAAACTCCCCTTTGTCTCCACCAGCTCTTCTCTGTGGGTTGGGGACCAGGCTGGACTGAATGACTGATGTGCTTCATTGGTCAGGGGGGCTCCTGGTCTGACTCCCTCAGGCCAGAGCTGAACAGCCTAAGCAGAGCGCAGGGTTGATAAATTACTCAAATATTTTTGCCCAAGTTACCCTGGAAGCCCCACAACCCTAAGTGGATCTGAGGACAGAGGAAAAATGCTGACATGATTGCACAGAACCCAAATCAAGTTCATGGTCCCATTCCCTTCTGAAACAATAAAGTCCCCCTTTACCATCTCCTAGGAAACTCGGGATCAAGTCTAGGTCCTGCTCTGAAGCCCCTGTAATATGTTTTTGTACCTTCATTTCCTCACCTATAAAATGCGACTTCACATCTTCGTTTGATCCCTGCCAAATAAATGACAGTTGTGTTATTCTGCCTTCATCAGTGAATGAATATACAAGTGAATCGAGATCAGAGAAATTTAGCAATTTGCTCCCAGGTCATCAAAATAGCAAGTGGCTGAGCCAAAGCTCCAACCAATTTTGGGGGTCCCTGTACCTAAGTCTGTCTGTCCAGGGATGTCGTCTAAGAAGTGTTGCACCAGAAGGTTGGAAGTGAAAAGAGTTAGACCTCTGCCTGTCCAGGACATGAAATTCCTTTCTCTGATTTTTTGCTTTTTTATAATACCTGGAACAATCGTTAATTTGCACCATCTACACGCATAGAAGTTTCACTTCTTTTCACCTTGTTTTCTTTTTATTTGACATGGTGCATCCTTAGCTGACTATGCAGTGACACCTTATCTGTTATCGCTGCAGCCTCCTTGAACTTTCCTGCCAAGGATTTGATCCAGATGGAACACAAAAGTGACAGACAAAATACAAACAGAA